>CAJNDT010003246.1:22500-277500 GCA_905221615.1 Symbiodinium sp. CCMP2592
TTTTGTTGCACGGCTTTGTGAACCGCGAAGGCCTTTCAGCTTGTTTCGAGCCAGCAGATGCTCGGAGACAGGCATTGTCAGGCCTTTGGCCAGGTAAAGACATGAAGCTTCAGGATGTGTATGGAGCTGTGGAGAAGCTGCAATCAGTGCTGTGCTGCGACACCTATGGTGGGGTTGACGCTGTCCGGTATGCCCGGGATGCGTACAACAAGCGGCACCTTTCCTGAGTTACGGACTTACGTGTTTGATGGGATCGGATGGTTAGATAGTTACTCTACTTAGTTAGTGAGATGATTCAATGATTTCAGCGTTGAAGAACCAAGCGTAGAACTATGTGCAGGCATCCGATGCACCTCATCCTCGACCTCCAGAACGGCAAAGGCGGGAAGTTGTGGCTTGGAGGCCACTTCGCGGATGTTGCATGCCTGACACAGATCACAGAACCATGTCGCGGTGGTGTTTCCAGCAAACAGAACTGCCACGAATCATTTGCAAGACCAAGCAGCAGTGAGAATCCTCCCGTTTGTGGACGGGACTGGCGTTGTCCATAAAGACGTGGCTTTGAGCCAGGTTATTGACCGCCTTCACTCAGTGATCGAGCTGCTTTTGAAGGGCTTCTCCGTGGTGATTTTATGTCACAACGGAGCGCACAGGTCTGCGACCTTGACACTTGGCCGAGGTGATGAATGGTGTAGTGGTTCATAATGGGGGTTTTGCGGCTTTCTGGATTCATGGCTTTATCATCGCTTCGCAATAAGACTTCTGGGTCAGTTCAGTTTAGGACAGACGAGTGCAGCGTGTGTTTAGTAGGCAGTGCAGGTGTAGGTATGTTATGGTATGGTTAGAGACACAGAGCTGTGGCATTTGAGCCAAGGACCGTGTTGCTCTTGATGATCATCTGTGGCATTCCCTTCGATACGGCCAGTCACCATGTGACACAGCTTCGGAACATCGTGGACCTTCAAAGCCGAGCACCGTGCAGAGGCGGACGTATCAACACAATACGCCCGATGGACTTTCTGGCGGAGGTCTCTGACCAGGTTGCTGTCACGGGCGCCATGGTCGGCAACGGCAGAGGCGTGGCATCAAGCAACATGCTGAACGTTTCTTCGCTTCAATTTTAGACTTTTAGGTTGGGCTTGAGTGTTCACTATAATGATATAATGTATCAATGTTGCGTGTTCAGTGAGTCTGTGCCCTGTGCTCCACCGAGGATCTCATGACACCTTTGACGTTGAGGAAAATGGCTTTGGAGCTGGGTTTCGAGACTCGCAACCACATCCGGCCGAGCCTCCCGTCTCTGCCAGTTTCGATGGTCAGGGCCACAGGCCAGGTTAAAGAAGTCCGAGATCTGTTGGAAGCCCGCTCACAGCAGATTGAGGCCACCAGGCCAAAAGCCAGAGCTCCCGCCGCCATCAAAACGAAGGCCATGCCGGCAGGTGGGCGGGTTAAGGCATGGAGGTTCAGCGATTCGGGTGAGACGGGGACGGAATTTGGCTTCACCACTGACGACTCCTACGATATTGTGAGCATGGTTGGCGGCAAAGGCCTCACAGACTTTGAGTCCGATGCTCCCAAGCGTGCAACACTCCCAGGAGCTGCTTCGGCCAGTGGCGTTGCGCCAGGTTCCCGACCCCAGTCTTCGGCATCTGATGGCACTGAAGATCCGGACGCCGGTGCTCTGCCAGCCTCTTTGCCAGTGTCGTCCGAGGCAGAGGACGACGCGTATTACATGGTGGACAAAAGCCAACAGTCTGCGAGTACGAAGATGTGGCAGGATCGCAACCCGGAAAGCCCAGTTGCCTCGCCAAGGTGGACCTCCGAAGACTTCGTTCGGCTGCAAGGGGTAGTGAAAGACCTTGGAGACTTGAATCGTCAGCTCATGGCTTTCACCGCCAGCCCGGACGAGCTTGACGAGGAAGTCGAAGTTGAGGTCGAGGTTGAGGACGAGCCGGTGGAGGAGCAGAATGTGAAGATCGAGGAGGAGGCGGCTGACTATGGTGGCGATACGGATATGGAGCAGCAAGAGTCAGACCAAGCCGGCAAAGGAGAAGCTGAGGCTATGGAGGAAGAGGAAGAGCACCCACCTACAAGCTGCCCGTCATGATGTTTTTTTTTGAGTTTTTAAAAACTGACCTTAATTTCCTAGTACTTAGTACTAAGTGGGGGTTATGCGACTTGCTTGGTTGGCCCTTTTGCCATTTGCTTTTTGCTTCTTTTCCTACACAGCAATCTGAGGCCCGGTGCCTTCTGAAGGCGAGGAAGAGACCAAGCCCGAGCCAGCTGCGGATGATAAGTCCATGGCAGCGGCCTCTGGCCAGGTGTTCGTCGACCCCAACATGACAGCCGCCGCTGCCATCGAAAATCTGGTTCAGGCTGTCAACCGACTACAGAAGGCTGGCGAGAAGGACGAGGGCCAGGATCCGGAGTCAGCTGAGACGTTAGCCAGGCTGTTTGAGTTGTTGGAGACACAAAAGGTCCAGCAACAGACGCTACTGACGCGACTCACAAAGGTCACGAACCAGGCTGAGGCAGACCAGCGCAAGAAGGAAGTTTTCGAGGTCATGTACAACCGTGACTTTTCGAGGCTGAGGCACCTCCTGTGCAACGAGCTGCCGGTCTCAGAGCTGGCTACCCTGCGCGATCACCAAGGCATGAGCCTTGCTCATCATTTGGTGCGCACAGGCTTAAAGCCAGGTTTGGAGTGGGTGTTGCCGTTAGACAGCACTTTGGGAGATTTTTTCCTCGCAGTTCTAGTTTTAGTTTGTAGAATGTCGGCAACCTTTTTATGCTTGTGGTTTCCGGTCCTTTTGATACAACCCAGGTCGAAAGCCCCTTCATTGGCGGATGTGGCAACACTTCCATCCGGTATGCCGCCCAATTGGACGCCTCTCATGGTGCTCGTGGACAGTCCTCCTGGACAATTGGGTGGCATTGAATACGCGTACAGCATGCTTTGCACGCTGCTCCAGCACATGAGCGCTACTGGCATTCAGAGCTTTGGCCTGTTTAAAGTTTGAGCTTCTTGCAGTCTTCAATGTTCAGTAGCTTCCTGCTGAGGAAACAGGAAACAAAGGGAGGGTTTGAAAGAGCCTTCAGATTTCGGCTTCTAAATTCTTTGCAGGCTCAAGGTGCCTACGCTGTTATGGTGACCACTGTGCTGTGCTGCAATGCTCCTGGCAATGGCGTGGTCTGATGACATTAGACTAATGTTGCCAAAGCAGAGAACTCTCGTCAGAGTTCAGAAGGCTGAGAAGTGGCTTGGTTGGGCCTTGGGCCGGGTTTGGCAAGACATCTCAGACAGGCGTCAATCCAACCAGGTGTCGTTTCCATTGGAAACACCTGGTTGGAATTGATGCCGGTCTGAGAAGGTTGGGCAAGCACCGGCAGCTATGCCAACATGGCCTTTGGCCCCGTTGCCCACGTCGTCTGCAGAGCCATGACGGTTGACCCTATTCTAAGACTCTTAGAATAGGGTCAACCGTCATGGCTTTGTCTCCACCCGCAAGCTACTCTATGAGCTGTGGTCCATGGTGGCGGCTATTATGCGGAAAACCCTGGCCTCGGGAACCGAAATTTCGATCCTGGAGAACCTATGGACTGAAGCCCAGTGGCCAGCCTGTAGCAAGCCGGCAGGCCATGCTGGATTGCCTCTCCAGCATGGCCTGCCTGGCTTGCTACAGGCTGACTCTGATGTGATGTGTTTCTATGACATGGCCGGCCGCACAGATGGAGAAGAGGCTAGCATTGTCAGTGTCGAATGCCAGGTCATCGCACATTAAGGCAAGGTGGCAGCTGAGATCCGGTCCTGAGGCGTCTGTAGTCAGTTCTCACGATTCACGATGAGCTTCGTAGCGAGTCTCTAAACTTCTGACCTTGTGGCAGTGTACAGTGAAGCGACCAAAATGGCAATGACATGTTGGAAGACATGCCGGTGCCAAGGGGGACAGCTTTTTTGGTATTACATGTTTAGAATGTTAGAATTCAGGTTTTCTTCCAGAGTTCCGACAGGCTTTTTTATATCAGGCCAAGAACACACACACACACACACCTACACACACACACTGTCACACACTTGACACAACGACTTAGGAGTTAGGAGTTCTATGTCTTTCTTGAATAATCACAAGGGAACTAAGAGGCGGCTTATAAGTCAAGTCGGTAGTTTATAGATTTTATTAGACTACTTGTTCAATCCCTGAATGCCAAAATCGTTCCTCCTTGAAAACCTGGAACCTAAAGCTTGGGTAACTAGTCTTTGCACACGCAACTTGACAAAGCTCAGCCGAGGACCCGTGCCGCAAGTGGCAGTACCGCGCTGCACATAGCGGCGTCAAGGGGGCAGCTCAGCTTTATCAAGAAGATTTGCTGGTCTCTCTACCACAAATTGGGCGGATCGTCCGAGTACGGGGGCGAAAGATCGACCGCGGCTTTCCACATGGTCGGGGCTTGCCTGAACTCGCCAGGTGGAAAAAAAGGACAAGGAGTCGTGGACATGGCTCTTGGCAACAACATCGAATGCGCAAGCTACCTCAAAACAACATGGGGTGGACGCGAACTTTTGGAAAACCCGCGCAAGCGGGGACAGGGCTATGTCTGAGCGGCGGTCTTTGGCCTTTGGCCAGGTTGCAGTGCCATCTGGAGCTTATTAGTTACTAGTTATTAGGGCCGGCCTTTGGCCAGATTGCAGCTAAAGTCTTGACTGGAGAAGTTTGAGACGCAGTTTTTCATCGGCTGTGATCGTTGCCTGCCTTAAGCCCTAAGCTCCAGCTGAAGCTGCGGCCTGTGGCCGGGTTGCAGTCTCACTTGCCTGCTGCAGAGTCATAGTCTAGTGGCATATTAGCGGCATGTTGACATTCTGTTGATGATGGTCATCATTGCAAAAAGCATCAAAACTTGATGTGTGATTGCAGGCAAGCTGAGATTAGCAACCCATAATACGAGAGACGAGAGTTGCTTAGCCGCAACGCAAACCTTTTTTGTGGCTAGCCTTTGGCCGGGTCGCGACGCAGAATAGAACCACATCGTTTTATGCATCGCCTGCCTTGGCTTTTGGCATCGTTTCAATTGATTCAGGATACACAGTAAGTTGTTCTGCGTCGTCGGCCTTTGGCCTGTACTTTAGCCCGTTGGCCTTGGGCCTTAGGCCTCGTTGCACCGCCTTGGCTGTGGGGCAACGCAAAAGAACCGCTGCGGCAGGCCACCAGTCCGGTATGATGTGTTGGCTCCTTCGATTTCTTAGATCTAGTATGCAGTATGTACTCCTGATGTTGTGGTAATGGTTGCTACTGTTTTGGTAGATTCTAGCAAGCTCTGATTGTATCAGGCAAAGTCAGGAAATGTGCCGACGTCTGCGTGTTCATATGCACAGATCATTGAGCATGCTCCGCTATGCAATCCCGACAAGCTTGAAGCCAACCTTGGAAAGCCGTGTCCCCAGACTTTGCCGAGAGATAGGTATAGATATTGAATATGGATGATTTAGATGGATGTAGACGATTGGATGATACATAGATGGATAGAAAATGAATGAGTCGTAGATAGGCAGATATATAGATAGATAGTATGAGGCTAGTGTGACATGTTGGATACCCAAGCAGCTCCCAGCCCCTAGCCAGAAGCTTTGCGCACCAGCCCTTATATTGATCCTACCTTACTCTTGCTCCTGCCTTTTCTGCCTTTTCAACTACCAAGCATTTGTTCGCCTCGCAGGACCGCCAGTCCACGTTTGTGCCGGTCCGCCTGATTGCTGCAAGGACCGGGAAGAGGCGGTTGACACAGCAATGCAGCTCTTAGAGCGGGTCATGCTAAAACCCATTGCAGTTCCTGCTCTCAACAAGTGGACCAAAGTAGCTCCCTGCGTGCGTCACGTGTCCTTGCTGCAAAACTTTTGCCAGCTTGCGCCGAAAGCCTTTGAGGCAGCATTCCAGACTGCTGGCATGGTCGCAGACCAGGTTTCTTCAGAGGACGAAGGCGAGCAAGTGGGTGCACCTGTCAACGAGACCAAGGTTTGGAGAAAGCTTGCCAAGCTGCGCCTTTGCAAGGCAGGTTTTTTCTTGCAGGATGAAACGGCTAGATGGTCCACGTGTGTTTGGATGGTACTCAGTGCGCCTGTGATGAGAATTCACTATTCGCTTTTCAAGCATGCGACCTGGCACACCCACAGGAAACAGGACCTGGAGGCACAGGCAGCGGATGCACTTGATGCGTTCACGACTGTTTGTTTTTGCAAAGCAGCCGAAAACCCTGCCAAGAAAGCTTTGGAAAATTTGGGTGTCTTGTTGCTAAACTTGGAAGATGATTCCTGGGGCCCTGCTGTTTTGGCCTTTGGCCCGGTTTTGTCATGGCCACAGACCAGGTTGAGAACCACCAGGCGGAGCTTTTGTGTTGTCATTGGACAGTTGTGGCGCAAGCTGTTGTATCCATGGTCACAATTTCCATGGAAGCTGGCTGTTTTGGTAGACCCAGCAGAAACGGCAGCGAACAAAGAAAGCTGCGCAAAAAAACTGTTTGATGTTCCGCATTGCTGCCTGGATGGTTTCTCCAGAAAACTGAGGGAAAGGACAGCCGATCCTGAGGGGTTAGCCCAAGTTGATGTTTTGAATTTTTTGGAGGAGGTTTTTAACCGGGTGGTGCCAACATCAACCTTTATCGAGCGCATGTTTGCACGCTTGAGTGAATGGAGCACTCCTCGCAAAGGCCCCAAACCAAAGCTATCCAGTGTGTGTGCCAAGCATTGCAACCACCAGTTTGAGCAATGCGTTTCTTTGTGGCGCCTGAACACCCTGAAAGTTAAAGGCAGGAACAAGCACAACAGGCGACCTGCATGGGTGATGCCAGCCAACACAGTTGTCAATGGCTGGAACTTATTTCAGCAAGATTTGATCGCTCGCAATCCAGCTTTGCAGGCTTTGTCGCTAGCAGAGATGGCTGCAGCCACGAAGACGGAGTGGTCTAAGCTGTCCAGAGACCAAAAAAAGCATTGGGGCGCTTTGGCCCGGGCTCAGAACTTGGATTCCGTGGATGACGCGGCTTCAAGCCAAGTTCCCGAGCAGACCGGTGGGCCTTGGAACGCTGCCTCGAGCCACGGCTTTCCTTTGGCTAGGCATCTCATTGCAGACAAGTGCCACGAGGCCACCAAGGTTGGTACTGCATTTCGGAAGGCACACAATGTGCTGCAACCTGAAGGTGCTGACAGCATGTCTGGTGAGCCAGACCCGCAGTGGCCTTTGCTTGCCCCCTGCCCGGTCGATGCGTGTGAGCATTGCCTACCTGAGGCAAGCAGGCCCACCATGAGCCGTCTTTTGGACTCGTTCTGGAAAGTGATTCTGAAGCAGGCTCCAAGCCTCAAGGCCACAGGGTCTGAACCTTTGGTTGTGTCGTTTCATTCGCCGAGCACCCGAAGAATTCACGATGTGGCCGTGATGTTCCACACGTTGCGGGCTCCACATCAAGCGGCTCTTTTGGTTCTCCATAGAGAAGAGTCCCCAGAACTGATGGCAGATGGCATTTTGGCCAGCTTGCACGCTAGCCCTTTGGGCAGGTTCAGGGGACAGCTTGACATTTTAAGCGAAAGCATGCTCTTGGCAAAAATGGCCACAGAGGCGCAAGATTGGGAGATGCGGATTGCCAGGCTTGGGCGGGTTCAGTTGCTAAGCCGCTTTGATGTTATTGGTGAGTCAGCAATTGACGAAGATGAGTACCTGGATTCGAGGCGATCGCGTGAACAAATGGAAGCCAACGCGGCTTTGGCTGCATTCGCTTTGGCACACCCGGCTGAGCAGCCTAAACGCACAACTGCAAAAAAGCCTGGCCAAGGCCCGGCCCAGAGACCCAAGACACAAGCACAAAACTCTTTGCAACAGGAGAAGAAGCTCCAGGGAATCATTCCATTTCTCTCGGATTCGGAGTCTTCTCACGCGGAAGACTTTGGAGCTGAAAAGGCCAAGGCCAAGGCGGCCACGGCAGCAAGCTTGGCAGTTGACGAAGCCGAGGTTTGGCTTGGAAGCGGCTGCGAAGAGGTTGCAGCCCCAGAGCCAGCAGGCAACGCAGCGGCTTCAAGCCGGGATCCTGCCACCCAAAGAGGAACGGTCCAACATCGCGCCACAACTTGGGGCTGTTTTACAATTGGGCGGCACACATCCAAGTTGTTTGGAGACGGTTGGGTCGCAACCTGCGGCATGCATCACAACTCAGACGACAAGACTGGCGTGGTGTGCAGAAAGGTGCTTCCTGTGCAGAACCTGACTGAGGCGGAATGCAAGCTTCGCTTGAAGCGCTGGCTTGTAGCCGGGTTGGATGAAGCCAGCATGGGGGGCAGTAAAGCCAGGTCTTTGCACCTTGCCAAAGGCGGCCCAAGGTTGAACCACTTTGCCACAGGCCTTCCCGAAGAGGAGCTTGACAAGCGCGTGGGGGCATGAAGGCAAAAAAGTTTTTTTGCTTGTGTGGAGCTGAAGTGCTTGCTGCAGGCTGCATGCTGGTATGATGTTGCTTCCCAAGGACCAGGAGACCGTGGCTCAGAGTCTAGTCTGGTAGGTGCAGCTAAAACAATATTGCAATAATATCTGAAGAGGAAATCTCTGTGGTATTATAATTCCAAACTATTTTTAACAAATATTGTTATTATTAAACTATTATTAAAACAATTGTTCAAACTATTACACAAACTATTGCTAATAAAAATCTCCGCTTATCTTTTTCGTTTCTCTGCTTATCTTTTTTGTTAGCTGCTTTAAGTTTATATAAAACAATAAAAAGATAAGCAGAGATCTCTGCTTATCTGGGCCGAGATTTCTATTGACAATTGTTTTGATAATTGTTTTGATAATTGTTTCAAAAGTTTGGTTAATAGTTTGTTCAATAGTTAATTTGTTCGCACATTCTCTGGAATTGTTCTGGATCGGCCCAAGATTTGTTTTGAGTCGCTGTGATTGCTCGGTTAGTGCCAATGGAAGCAGGGGAAGAACACCCGTCCGAAGAAGCCCAGCAGCTGGAGACGCTGCTGGAGCAGTCTGACGCTGAGTCGGAAACGGAAAAGTCTGTGGCAGCACCAAGCTCCAGCGTGCCCAGCTTCAAGGGACTGCTGGGTCTTGCAGTCAGCTTTGCGCACTCCAAGCCGTGCAGGTGCTGCTTGTGTGGCTGCACTAGCACCGATCCCAGTCCCCTTGTGGGTGAAGGGGATAACCAGGTCGATCATGTTCTGCTAGAGGCCGCTGAGCTGCGCAAGCGGCCTTGGGCCAAGTACAGAAGGATCATCGCTGATGGAGAGGCTCTGCGAGTGCCTGAAGGAAGGTGTTGTGGGCCCTGCATCAACGTGTTTCGCCTACTAGGCCGGGCCTGGAGGGTACCAGAGAGAGAGAGAGAGAGAGGACGGGAGAGAGAGTTGTTGTCAGTCACACAAAAAAGCAAAAAAAAAAAAAATCGCGAGCGCTACCGCAGGGGGGTACCCCACTAGAAACGGAAGGAAGAAAGATATCTCTGTGGCACCAGAAAGGGGGAGGGGGGGGGAGGTGGGGGGGAGCGGGGAGGAGGGGGGGGGGGGGGAGGGGGGAGGGGGGAGGGGGGGGAGGGGGCGGGGGAGGGGGGGGGGGGGGAGAGGGGGAGGGGGGGGAGGGGGGGGGTGGAGCGGGGGGGGGGGGAGGGGGGGGAGGGGGGGGGAGGGGGGGGGGTGATTCCGTGGTTAAACCTCTAAAGGGGTAGCTCTAACAGGTACCTACAGCAATGGCTGCATGCTCATACATATACATTCCGCTGCCCATTGGCTCACAGTGGTTTTACCATATTGAGAAAAGACAAGCTCTCCTTGCGTAGCAAGACAAAACAACTACTGTCCGTGTGCAGGGCGCTGCCCTTTGATCCTTAGGGAATAACTGGTCATACACCTCCTCACAAGGAGTATCCCTTGGGGGTGTATCGGCACAGTTTTCTGGTAGCGGAGCCCGGAAAGGGCCGCCCGCCTCACAAAGTCCGCTACAGCGGTCGGCCTCGCCGAACGCTTGACCAAGCGGAGAAGAGGCAGCACAATGTCGAGCTCGCATAGCGAAGCCGACGGCAGTTCCCAATCCTCCGGGGGATATGAGAACGAAGAGACCTCCCAAGGTCCAGCCACTTATGTCGCACAGTCATATGCAACATCTGACCGCATGCTTGCATCATTAGGCATAACGCCCAAGATCGCGCCCGCCTATGATGGCACCACCTCGTGGTTTGAGTATGAACAGTTGATTGACGACTGGTGCGACATAACAACGCTGGATGACACCAAAAGAGGTCCGTCTCTCAAGACGAGGCTCTCCGGATTGGACGCAGTACAAAAAGAATCACTTAACCGAGAAAGGCTTGCAGCCCCAGATGGAGTAGATTACTTCAAGAAGAAGATGCGTCCATTTTTCGTGAAAGGAGAACAGTACGTTTTCCTGTGGCGTTTCCTCGGCCTATTCAAGGCATGGAAGGGCAACCAAGACTTTGTGACTTGGATTGCAAAGTTTGAGATCGTGCTACAGCGCGTGAAAAACTCATGGATGGATCTCTTACCAGAGATAGCTCTGGAGGATGCCCATCCAGATTTCATGCAGGCTGTGCAAGCAGATCAAACCTTCTTGCGCCTACAGGATGCAACCGAGAGAGACACATACGCCGCACGTTTCTTCGAAACATGGAACAAGGAACGCCTTGATAATCATCGAAGAGCGTTTCATCTAAATGATAATCTCCTAGCTCTCCTCTTCCTAGTGCAGTCCGACCTAAATGAGATGCAACGTGAGAGGTTGGTAACAGCATTGACCAACCAAGGTTACCGAATTGAGACCTACACGTACCCTATAGTACGGCAGACCATGTTCGATCAGTTCTCAACGACCAGACCTGGTCTGCAGGATCCCAATATTCGGCACACTTCTCACAAGAAGGACCGCCATGGAAGGAGAGATCAACGCCGCAAACGCGGAGGTCGAAACTTCCTCATCCTCGATCAGGGTGAATACGATGGAGTCGATGGATTCTGGCTCCAAGACGAAGACACCCTTGAGGAAGGCTTTCTTGCCGCCGAGGATGAAGAAGCTGTCTTCTGGACAGTTGATGACCATGAGGCCTTCGTTGCAAGGAGATTCAAAAAGGGAAGCAGACCAAGAATGCGTCCCGGATCACCGGGAAGAGCAAAGGGTGGCAAGCGAAAAGGACGTGGCCGTTTTAGGTCATACCGCGGAAAAGGGAGAGCCAACCAGGCAGAACATGATCCAACTGATTCCAGCTATTTCGGTAAAGGAAAAGGAAAGGAAAAAGGAAAAGGTGGAAAAGGCAAAGGAAAAGGAAAGGAAAAAGGAGATAAAGGAAGCTCCTTCAAGGGCGCAAAGTCAAAAGGCAAGGGTAAGGATACAGCTAAGTCTGCATCCTTACAAGGAGACCAAACTGGATCTCCACAGGCCTATGAGAGTTCCACCGCACCGAGCTGGGATTCATGGTATGAGGACAGTTATTATACTGACTCCAGTTGGAATTATGCCGCTTATGACGATCAAACGTCTTAGACATACTATGCATCACAAGCCTCACGAAGAAAAACACGGAGAAAGAAGAGAAGAAATCAAGCAGGATCATCAGGTAGAGGCACAGATCCGAGCGCGCACCAAGAACCCGTGTTCAACTCATCAGTGAGTTACGTGCCCCAGGTCTTTGAACCATCCGAGGGGCAAGGTGTTGAAACTGCAACAGCGGTGTTTCCGTTGCAGCACACAGTCCTATCTGCTCTCACAGAGCGGATCAATCTTGATAAGAACCCTACCTTTGTCATACTTGACTCAGGTTGTACTAGGGCTATGGGTTCCCGCTATGCGGTGAACAGGCTTATCAAGGCCGTGAAGCAACGTGCCCCAGGCATGATTGATTTCACTTTCTCACCTTCGAACACGAAGTGCTCTTTCGCAGATAGTGAAACAGCTCTTATCAAGGAGCGTGTAACTCTATGGTTCAACACAACTCCAAGAAGAGATACAACCATAGAAGTTCTGGATCAGGGGAGAGTTCCCATTTTGTTCTGCATCGAACAGATGAGGAATCTAAGAATGACCCTCGAGTGTAGTCCCACAGCTGACCTAGCAACGTGTGAAGCTTTCGGTTTGTATAAAACCCCTCTTCCGATTAGTACCAATAACCATTTGGTATTGGACCTTCTAGGCTTCACGTCCACCAGGAAGTATCTCCCTAAATCAGGTACGTCGTTCAGTGCGACAGAGACTGCTCTAGGAGCTGGGAAGCCAAAGGAAGAAGGAAGATCTTATACTAGGATCCCGGAAGGTCGCTGTCCAGCTTGCGCAGGACAGAAAAGGGCTCATACGTACCTCAAAGGTTGCGACAAGGCACCTGAGGGAGCAGCTGATCCACCACCGAAGAGGATTTCAGGTAAGAAGAAGCCTCTTCCATCTGATCCGGCAGAATCATCTGCCAAGAAACCCGATCCACCAGAACTATCTGGTGATGCTCCTGAGCCTTCCGAACCGCCGGAACCATCATCAGGCTCTAGAGACAAACCTGCAGAATCATCTGCACCGCACGAACCTCCAGAAGAAGAAAGACTTGAGGTTCCACCTGCGAAGACAAAGACTCCAAAGGGTCTTAAAGACCTTCTGAAGAAAACCCGCAAATATGCGGTCAAACCTCCTGTTGAGGAGAAGTCTATGGTCCCAGGAGCTGATGACGGGACGGAGGTAAGACCACTTGCGTCAAGAGAATACCCGGCTCCTGGTACAGACTCACCTACAGGTGAAGAGATTGTCGCAGAACCATCGCCATCTCTTCCCATTGCTCTTCGCAGGATTCAGGAGAAGCTTAAGGACCCTGTAGAACTCTATAAGCTTCACCTTAAGCACCGTCATATGAGTACGGATCAGTTCAAGCGACGCACGAAAGCCTTACAGATCCCAAAGGAGATATATGAGCTATATGACCAACTGGTCAAAAAGTGTTCAGCCTGTCAGGAACACGTGAGCGCTCCTTCAAGAGCGAAGATTTCCGGTTTAAGATCAGAGACTTTCGGTGATCTCACCTTCGTAGATCACGGTGAGCTTCCAATTCCCGGCAAGAATAGTCGCTTAATATTTCTTATTCTCTATGACGGAGCAACAAACCTGTTGACTTCCGAAGTAGTCCAGGATAAAGAAGAGCATACTACAATGTCGATTATGAATGACTACTTTGAAAAATTTCAGATCAACCCAAAGGTTGTAGTTGGAGATCAAGCATTTATGACTCCAAAAATGGAGGCTTATTACAATCGGCAGAATATCAAGCCTGTAGCAACAGGACCTGGAACACCATGGCCCAACAGGGCCGAAGCTGCTGTAAGATTGCTGACGCATCAGATTAAGATCATACTTCAGATCCTGAAGGATGGTGACCCGCAGTATAACGGAATCACCATGAAGTATGGCAACCTCGTTCGACAAGCATGTTTGGCAAGAAACCCTTCGATTACCTACGGAGGAGTTACTCCTTTGGAAATGGCCTTTGGTAGGCGTCCTCGAGATGTTATAACACCAGAGAACGCTGATCCCAATCAGTTGACAGGTAATCCAACTGATACGGAAGTCACTGCGAGAGCCATTAAGGAGCTTGCCAACAGGGCTTACCAAGAGGCAAGCCAATCTGATGATCTGCGTAGAGATCTTGCAGCCAGACTGTCAATGACCCAAGGACCTTTCTCTTTGGGAGATAAGGTTTTCTACTGGTCAGAAGATAAGTCTAAGATTGGATCCACTGGGTCCAAACATGGATCTTGGCTAAAAGGAAAGGTGATCTCCGAACTCGGAGGATCCATGGTAGGTGTGGATCTTGGAACACGCATCGTCCGCGTTAATATCTCAAAAATGAGGAAAAATTATGACATAACATCTGATGTGGAGATTCCTCTCGCGCCTGATGAGGAAACTCTGACGTCAGAAGGTTCTGATCACGCAAGTTGCATGGTCACCTTTGATGCTTCCCTGCAGTCGACAGACCTAACGGTTCCGCATCAAGAGTGTAACTGGCAGGTCACCAGCACTGGGAAGATTGACTTCCTAGAACTCTACGGTGGATCTCCCCGTATGAGTCACAAGGCTGCCCTGTCAGGTCTGCGAGTAGGTCAGCCAGTCGACTTGCGTAGTGGTCTAGATCTTGAGCAACCGCAAGGTCGCGCCAATCTTCTTAGGATCATCAAGGAACAAGAACCTACTATTATTGTTATGTCACCCGATCACTCTCAGTGGTCTAGCTGGTACTCACAGTGGAAGAAAGGCTCTGCCAAGAGACTTTCTGTTTTAAAATTCTGTGAATCGGTCGCAGACCACCAAATGAAGCTCGGACGTTACTGTGTTCTTGAGAACCCATACTACAGCAGGCTCTGGTCTTCACCAGAAGCAAAACGCCTGTTTTCCAACCGCAAGATCAGCTATGAGGTCTGTAACCTACAAGCCTATGGCATGAAAGATCCAAAAGGATACTATGAATCGAAATCCTCGATTTTCATGCACAACCTGCCACCGCAGGGTCTAACTCCTCTCCAGAGGCATTCTGCCAAAACGAAATCTCCAACATCTCCACCAGGAGACGAAAAGGGGATTCAAGGCTACGGTCTTAAAACGAAACTCGCACAAGTGTATCCTTATGAATTCTGTGAGACCTTTGCCTCGTGTTTGGCAAGATTCCTGAAGAGAGATGCATATGCATCTCATCTTTCCTTGGTCACAGACATGCTAGAATACTCTGGAGATGAATGCCTCCAGGGACTTTCGGAACTTCTTGACCAGGAGTATTCACTTTTGACAGCAAATCCTCTCAAGGATTCCAAACTCTTGCAAGATCCGAAAATCAGATCACTTGTTGCTAGAGTAAATTCCTTATCGAGTAAAACTGAATTACCATTGCATCATTTCAAACCATCACCGTCCCTTGATGCCTTGGTGTCAGACATTACTCGCCTTAGATCAAGACTCTTACCAGGGTCTGGTTTCGAACAGTGTACTCTATACAGAGGTACATTTGGAACAGTCAAAGCACTCACCAGTGTAACTGATGGCGTTATTGTCTTTTGGAACAAGAAGAAGCCCAATTCGACTATGACGTGTTGCTTGCCGCACCAGGTTTCCTGGAACAAGGTACACCCATCAACCTTCTCGGGGGTGCTCTTCCAGATGACAGGCGGCAAGACTTCACCGTCCGTGCGAACACCGCCGGATGTTATCATGTCGGACGAAGAGGTTTCGCCGTCAGACCCGTCAGAACCCATGAGCACGAATCGCTCACGGATCACATCTGACGATGTCTCTATGCCGGAACCAGATCAGCCGATGCCTCCCGGCACGCCGCCGTCGCGTCCTCCTCCTCCCATACCTCCACCGCGACTACCGGCCGTTTCCTCCGATGAGCCCGTGGCTCCTGCTCGGGCTAAGCCTCGCGTGCATCCGCCTCCTCGCGTTCCGTCTCCTCGGCGTCTGGGGGGTGATGTGTCGCCAAGGTCGTCATCGGAAAGGAAAGTTTCGCCGCACAAACAGAAATCACCTTCACAGGTGCCGACACCAAAACCTAAACCGAAGGCACATCCACAGGGACCCATTCTTCCGTTACAACAAGATGAAGAAGATTCTGAAGAAGAACTGGTCCCGGACGACCCCTGACAACCGTCCGCTCCTCCTCACACCTCTGGTTCACCAGAACCGGAGAGCGATGCCGAGTCAGAAGACACAAGGTATTACTCTGATGAGGAAGGTGACCTGTTCGTAGATGAGAAGGACTGGAATCCCCCCCCCCCTCCCACCCCCGCCCCTCCCCCCCCCCCCCCCCCCCCCCTTAACTCCACTCCCCCCCCCACTCCCCCCCCCTGTTCCCCTCAGCCCCCCACCCCCACCCCCCCACCCCTCCCCCTCACAGCCCCCCCTTTTCACCCCCCCCACACCCCCCCCGCGTCCCACCCCCTCCCTTTACCCCCCCCCTACCCAGTCCGCCTCCCCCAACCCCCCCCACCGTTCCCCCCCCCCCACCCCCCACCCCCACCCCCCTGCGCCACCTTCCCTCCCCCCCTTGACCTTCTAACAGAAGAACAGAAACTGTGCAGTAACACAGGTTCTTTCTCCATGCCTCGGTACATGCATGGCGGACCCGTAGACATCAGAGAGGTAACATCAAGAGTGAGGTCAGACCGAACACGGTATAAACCCACCAAAAGGTTCCGATCTGACATCCGTGAAGAGTATGATCTTCTCACGGAAGAGGACAAAGCCTTATCCCTAAGTTCCCCCAGGAACTCAGCAAATTTGACCCAGAAGGCACAACGGAAGGAGGCAACCGCCAAGGAAAAGCGTGAGATGAAGAAACACTTTGATGAAGCGAAAGCAGCAGAATATCAGAGCTGGCTAGACAATGATGTCTTTGAGCTCGTCGATACACGGAAACTCGGAAACATCCGAAATTATGTCACTGGTCGATGGGTCCTGACTCTAAAAAGCGATAAGGACGGAAACTTCCTTAAGTGCAAGGCCCGATGGGTCCTAAGAGGTTTCCAGGATCGACAAAAGGACATACAACAAACTGATAGTCCTGCTGCGAGTCGCCCAGGTTTCCGCTTGGCGATTCAACTAGCAGCTAACAAGCTGTGGAGACTGACACACATCGACCTAAAGACTGCTTTTCTGCAGGGTGAAGCCTATGATGAGTCGAGAGACATAATCTGTCAGATTCCTCCTGAAGCAGGTTATCCTCCCTACATTGCAGCGAGGATGAAGAAACCCGCTTATGGACTTAACGATGCAACTCGAAGATGGTGGAACATCGTTGATAAGGCACTCCTGTCTTACGGCCTGGTGCCAACCCGTGCGGATCGCTGTACATATGTTCTGTATGGTAAGAAGTCTGCAACAGCAGATTCTGAGCTCAAGAAGTCTCAGCCAAAGACCATGGAATCAGCGATTGACTATCTCCTAGATCCCATAGCAGGCAACAATGCCAAGGGTAGACAGGTACATGGAGGAGTCTGTTTACATGTAGATGACCTGTGCATGGCCGGTGATGACACCTTTCGTAAGGCCGTGATTGAATCGATCAAAAAGGAGTTTGCAGTCGGTTCTGAAGACACGAACGATATTATGTGTGTAGGACAGAGATTAGTCTGGAAGGATGCTACAGCATCAGTGCCAGCACATATCTCAGTAAATCAGAACCTAGCTGTTGAAGCTCTAGAAGAAATTGTTTTTGACAAGAAGCTCAACAATGAGAAACAATGCACACCACAGCAGCACACTGCTTATAGAAGTGTTTTAGGACAGATCAACTGGCTACAAAGCCGGACTCAAGCTCACATCTGTTATCGCTTCAGTCGGTGTGCGAGCAAGGCTGCCAAGCCTACTATCGGTGATATTCGAGAACTGAACAAGCTTGTTAGGATTTTGAAGTCTACCGAAGTAGAATTGCGTTTTTGGCCGCTGAAAGGAAATCTCAGAATCCTCGGTTACCCTGATGCTTCCTACAGGAACAATGATGACAAATCGTCTCAGAGAGCACATGTTATTTTCCTTGCTGAAGATCGAAATCCAAGGCTAAAGGGAATGAAACAATCAGCAGCAGCTGCTTCTTCCAAGAAGAACGATTTCTCTGAATCCTCTATTAAGGAAACATCCTCGAGAGGTAGCCTGGTGGATTATGAGTCTCAAAAGATTACGACAACCACAATGTCCACAACAGTGGCAGAGCTTAACGCACTGATGCGTTGCTTTGGTACTTGCCTGTTCCTCAAGGGACTCTGGGCAGATCTCTCATCAGAGACCGTACCCATACATATCAGAACAGATGCGAACAATCTTGTGACAATTGTTAACAGCAGGCACGACACACCTTCCAGAGCAGAAGGAAACTCACCACCTCATTCAGATGCTTCGTAAGGAATCCAACTCTGGATCTTTAGATGACCTAGCTCATGTAAGCTCGAAGTACTGCCTAGCTGATGCATTAACAAAGCACTCGGCGCAACCTGATGAGCTTCTCAAGGCTCTGGAAACAGGGAATTTACCAGAAACAGACATTCATCCACCCTTCCGTGAACTTCTTCAACATAAAGCTTTCACTGTTCGGTGGACCATAGACAATCTCAAGAATGCCGCCACAGCGGTAGCCTTCCTTGGAATTGATGTCTCAACAGAGATTTACCGATTATTTTACTGCCAAGGAATATGGTGGTAGTCTCGTTTGCTGGTAGCACAACCATGTGCTGGATTTTCTATTTAGACTGTTTTCCGTCTAAAAGAAAATTGGTGTCTGCGAGCTGCGTTTTCATTAAGATCGGACATGTTCATGAGAATTATATGTTCTGTATCATCCGCAGCCGCTTTCAGCCTCGAGCCTCACAGCAATCAGCCTTTCGGGCTAACCAAGCGTTCCTGATCCTGTTTGGTCATTGTGCCGTAATGAGCACACGATCAAACTTCCGTAGCCGTGATGGACACGCTCTACCCAGGGCAGTGCAGGCGTACCATGAGCGACATCCACACATGGATAGCTCGTACCCCGAGTCTCGTCGGGAAGCATCACGTCGAAACACCGAACACGGTGGACACCGAATTCACAAACGTGAGAAAAATCACGAGCCTCAATTCATCATCATGGGTCACCAACAGGTGTTCAATCCGCATCCAAGAGATCTTGCTCAATTGATCTCACGATATGGCCATGCGAGTGGAGCAAGGCTCACTCTAAACTCAAGACATGGAGTCAGGCTCTACGAAGGAGTCCTTCAAGGACCATGGGACAACAGTCCCCTTGTATACTGGGATAACAACGTCGGTAATCACGCTCGTGATCCACGCCAGTTCTGTACGATGCTTGCACATCACCTTCAGACAGGCCTCCCACCGGAGGTAGAACAATTTGTGAGCCTTGATGGATCCGGAGAATATGACTATTCCTCCTCAGTGCCAAAACTGGCAGATGTAACAGGTCTCTCACCAGAGATGTGCTTCCACATTCTTTCCAAGACCAACAGAGTCGGAAGGTGGTTGGCACACTCAACAAGACACCGTCAGAACCAGCGCCTGGCCAACACAATTATCTTCTGGACATGTTCAAGTTGGCCGATGCAGAGCTCGCACAGTATACACCACAAGAGATCGCGCTTGGTGTCCTCCTCAACACTAAGTCTAGGTTTGTGGTCACCATGGTTTATAACAAAGATGGCAAGGCCGAAACCACAGATGCCGCCGTTAACATCCCACCGGATGCAAATGTGTTGACCATGAGCAAAATTTTCCTTGCGGCAGTGGGAGGACACGGTTCACGACGAACTCTACCAAGAGCTGAAGAACCAGATCCTGAAGAAGAGAGACCAAGGTCACACATGACCATCTCAGACTTCATGGCAACGGGGAGCAATCCAGTGCAGTCCCGTGCACAGCGTCTCTCCACTAACGCGCCGAGGCCCGTCGGCATGGAGGATTTTGTTCGACGGAACAACCCTTGTTACATCATGCATGCCACGGACCTACAGGCATTATCCTCAATCCTGAGGCACGGTCTGGTACCATCAAACCTCCTAGCGCAGGTGGTTACAGCACCAGATTTCCAAGCTCTTTTGAATGAAAACAGTCGTTCCAACAGGGACACTGTTCAGTTCTCAACGCTAAACCTGGCGAATCCCAATCCGACCATGTTGCGTGCCAACAAGGCACTGCTTCTGGTCTTCGATGCAAATAACGTAGTGAACGAAGTCACAAACCTGTGGCAGTCGCAAGTAGTGATGTTTGCTACACCAGATGTAGTGCATGCCCGTACTCTTAGCGCCGTATTCGCACCCTCTGAAACACTCTGGGTATCATCGCAATACGATGAGCTCAAGAGCATCGGCCCATGGTGGGCAGACCATTGCTCCGAACAGATGCCGTCAGCGACTTACGAGTCGAAGAAATGGTGCGCAAATTACGGCCGAGAAATCGAATCGGCACTTCGAAAAGTGGCAAGGCGAAATCTGCCACCAGAGCCTCCCAAGGCTAGATCTTCTCACAAGAAGTCTTTTGCTCTGCCAAAGACAGAGGCTGACACAGCTCCAAACCTGGAGCAAACCGCTTCTGCAGGTGAGGTACCTCCGAAAACGGAGACTACTGCAAAGGAGATCCATCCGAGATCCAAGCTCGCCCGGCAGGCCGAGGCTGACAAGGATCCGGACAGTCTTATGGGCCAGCTCTGGAACTCCGACGGCACCAGAAGCGCCACCGAAGTTCTTAAGATAACGACAGGTCACAAACCTCCAGAACCTGTTCAGGATACTTCCGCCAACGTAGTTTCTCCCAAGGAAGAATCTTCTGGAACAGAGACGGAACCTGAGGAACCGGATCCTAACCAGGATCGTGACGAAGAATCAGACGATGAGTCGGCATCAAGCGAAAAGAGCTCAAAATCTTCGTCATCCTCAGAACTCCGAGTTGATGTTAATCCGTCTCACAAGACGAACTCTGCACCTGCAGCGTCGGAAGAGAAGAAAGAATCTCCCACGGAAGAGATCACAGAGAAACTTAAGGAGGTCAAACTTGACCAACCAAAGCCTGAAGCAGAATATGTTCAGAGTTCAGACGAAGAGCCACAGAAACCAAAATCTCCTAAAAAGGAGAAGGAAAAATTTCTAGTTCTCTTCGATCCTGAAACAGAAAGTTATTATCGAGTCAACAGAAGCAAGCTCAACCTTGAATACGAGGAACCTGCTGATGAGGAAGATCTCGTAAGAGAACATGAGCGCATCAGCGCTCGACTTCGAGAAAATCGCAAGCACCGAATCTCGAAGTCATCGTCTAACCCGGCTATGCAACAGGAAATGAAAGAGAGAATCTGGGTTAGTCGATGGAATCGAAAAAGCCGAAGTCCACTCATGATCAAGGATTCTGAGGCTCCTGACGAAGAGGAGTGGGACAGACCCAGAGATTCGGCATCTTCCTCCTCTGCACCTCCTACCAAGGAGAGATTTGTAGGAGTACGCAGGACAGCCATGAGTCTTAACCAAAGGATACGGCTGATGACACGACCAGATAATCCTCTCTGCGATCTTTGCAATCAGCCTACAGGCTATTTTTGCTATTTCTTTGGTACGATTGTATGTGCAGACTGTCGACTTACCCCACAGGGTAAACAACAGATGTGCGAGTGCGTATTGCCAATCGATTGCCTCGAGACCTCTAAAGTGTCAGCAGGAATGACCTCAGAAGAGCGTCAGTTTTTATACGAGGCCATCCTCACACCTGAGGACGTAGATTTGGCAATCCAGAAAATCAACATGTATTGCGACATCGCAAGGAATTCGTTCATGAGAGCCCATCCAGGCGTTGATCCATGTAGCTTTGATGATATTAGGAATAATCCTCCTAATACTTACACCAGCTCCACAGAGGCCCCAACCCTGGAGGAATACAAGAGCATCAACAAGGGTCACATCAATATCAAGGACTCCAGAACAAGCCACCCGGCGTCTTTTCTCTCTCTTACTGGCTACGAAGACAAACTGGTGCTCGACGCACATTACGAGATAGTTCGTAATAGGATGGCCGGTGTTAATGAAAAGAGAGAATACATAGAGGGCTCAAACCCAGACAGCGTATCACTAAGCCTAGTGGTATGCAACTGGGGAAATATGGATCGAGCGCCGGTGCCAGCAGGTAATCCCAAAAAGAAACTCAAACCTGAGAAGGGATTCGATTACCACCCTCTTATTGACATGTGCTTCAACAATTCAGCACATATTACCCTCGTACTCGAGGCAGGAGCACTTGCGTCAAAGTATTCGATCGCAACCATGCGACAACATGAATACAGAGGGATGCTAATCCATTCTCCTCCCAAGGAGCCTGAGGCACCCTCAATGTATATTGGAGTCAAGGGTGACCCAACAACAGACATCTCTCTCGTCCACCACTTTTACCGTCACCGAACAATGAAGCCTAAGGCTGGTGGTCCCAAGAAGCGACTGTGGGCATGCCACGGTGCGGTATGCCGCCTCACCTTTGGGTACCACAGTACCATCAAGGAGGCAAAAGAATGGGTCCACCCATATTCCGGCCAGAGGATGACGAGAGATGAGTACATGAAGATTATCGGATATGACCCTCTCAAGGGTAAAAATCCTGACAAGGATGGACCCACTGATGGCTCTTACCTCTCACCAGAGGCGTGTCTGACACTGTCGGACCTCGACCCTTCGCCGGTTCTCTGTGAATGGAACGGCCATGTCGAGGGTGATGAGCCACCAGAGGAAGACTTTGAGTCATACGCAGAGATCTTCTCACAAGAAGCATCAAACGATCTTGACGAGATGTGGTGTACAAAAGGGCCTTACAAGGTCATCACCATCGCGATCGTCCATTTCAACTCATACATGACTCATAAGGAAGAACAGAGGCGCGAACTGGTGAACGCGTTCCTCAACGAGGTTCTCCCTTTTAAACCGGATGTAATTGCGGGGGATCTCAATAATATTGCGTCGAGGCTCACCTTAAAAGGTGGAGACGTTCACCCGCGAAACGGTTTGTTTTCTCTATACCTGGAGAAGAAACTTGCAGCATTCAACAGAATAGCAGGAAGCACTCACAAGTGCGACACCTCTGCTTGAACAACTCTGACCAGCACAGACTGGCACGTGCAGATCGTCTACCGCCGGACCCGGCGAAGAAAGTTGCTGACCTCGACTGTATCAACAGTTATATCCTTGACTGGAGTAAAACGCCGCACACGGCGTCACCTAGTCCAAGAGATGCTACACCTGCCGCCGAAAGAACATACTGGGAACGAGTCTCAGATATGTGGCAGGACATGAACAGAAACAGGGATATCGATATCCGTCTGTTTGTCTCAGTCAAGCAGTACTATTCAACTTTTTCTAACCTTGACCTGTGGTTGAGTCCCTCTGACAAAGATTGGCACAGCCCTTTGGGCTTCACGATACAACCAATCCTTACAAAAGGGAAACACAACCGGTCAGATGCCCAGGTTCAGAAGATCGCTGACAAGCGACAGGCTTACAAGCAGCGTAATGCTGAATACTGGGATTACAAAGACTCATTTGTGTATTCATCCGGCAACAGCTGGTACGACAGACAGCAACCACAAGGTAGCTATCACAGATATGGAAGATTCTGGGAAAGGCCACGGCCTGAACGTCCCAGCGAGCCTGAAGGCTCTCCTCCAAGAAGGAGCCAGGCATCATCGTCCTCTTCACAACAAGATCTACCAAGATCGAGATCCAGACCTCAAAGAACCAATATTGTTGACAAGCTCAACATGTCTTTGGAAGAGCTGGATGGACTAGAAGAAGAACCGTCACCAACAAAAAGTGACATCGAAGAACACGAAAGAGAAACATCAAACTTGATGTCTGCTCAGAGAGATGAAGAGGAACAAGAGGATGAATCCTCCAGCCGGAGGAGAAGAAGGAAGGCATCACGCCCACCGTCTGCTCCGAGCGGCAAGGCACTCAGAACAGCTGCCACAGCAGCGGGGTTGTCGGGCTGGTTCGGACACCGTAACCACGGTGGAGCGAACGCAGAGTCTATCAAGACTGATGAACCTTCACTTCCAAACTCACTAACCAGTGAGCAAGACTTCTCCGTCTTCAGCATCGCGTGGAATGTGTTTCTGCTGCTAATGGGCCTACACTGGATGTGGAAGCAGCTCACCAGGGCTCCCATCAGATGTATGGACCGCCAACAATCAAATGCAAAAGCAGCAGCGAAACGACCACCACCATTTCTCGAACCCGAGAATGAACCACAGACGCGTGAACCTTTAGGACCCAACAGGGTCAATTCTGGAGAAACAACGGATTTGCGACCTGTGTGGCACACTTCCCGAAGCGAAGTCTACCATCTTTCAGACAGCTGTTACCAGCTCAAGCAAGCAAAAGATGTTTCAAGGAAGGTGCTGTGTAAAACCTGCCTCCAGGCAGTACAAGTTGCGGAGATTCGCAGGAACGATCCTTTTCAAAGAGGTGATACACGATCACGTGGCACCGAAAGGGACATTGAACGGTTTCAAACCTATGACGATGCAAGTACTACTCCTCATATGAGGCAATTATTCAGTGATGCATTGCATTCACAAATGGCCGAAGAAGCCATGCAGATTACCTATACATCAATCCCTAAGGGATCCTCGGCAAGAGCCAGAGGTACATCTGCACTCGCAAGTGCCTCATCGTCGTCAGTGCCCAAGGCAATGCCACCAGTGCCTAACAAGGCAAACATGTCACCTCCACCTAAGACTCCTCCGCCAAAGGCGAAAGGAACAGTACCTTCAGATCCTCCGAGACCAAAAGGTCCTACCAGAAGAGGAGGTCAAAATCGGCGCATTCAACGAAAAGCAGCTAGAGAAGCCCATAACAGTGGACTCTGCAACCATGCAGACGCTGCACTTGGCGAAGCCAATCAAGGCCAGGCCATTAACACTATGTGCCGAAACATGGCAGTAAGACACGTCAGCTCTATCGATGCAACGGTAGAAGCAGCCGAGCAGTTTACGCAACGCGTGCAACAGCATGTAGAAACATACGATGAAGAGGAACCGTGGAGCACGGAGTTTCTACCAGTCGTGGAAGTCCTATTCAGGAACTTGAGCAGCGACGAAACAACTGTCATACATGACAATCATACGGTAACTATGCCTATTGAGAAATATCTCGACCTCCTCAGAATCGCACAATCATTGCGAAACTCTATCCAGAGAGACAAGGAGGAAAGAAAGGATCATCTTGACACCATCCAAGATACTCTATCCAGAGTGGAAATCCTTCTAACAGCACTGAAGGACTCAAAAACAGTCTTCAATCAATTGGTCCATTCCTCACTAGAGATAGAGCGAAGACATAAAAACCTCAAAAATGTCCTTGAGACACTTTTTGACGACCAAAGCTCTGAGGAAGACCAGTCAGAATCTGACCATGAAGAAGTCCTAACTCCTTCTGCAGCACAGTACTGGAACAGCCTTCATGCCCACGCCTTATCTCCCTCAGGAGATGAAAGTGAAAGATCATGGGCGTCCTCAGACGGACAGCTTGAAAGAAGAAGGGCCGAACGGGCAAAGGCTAAGCAGCCACAACCGGCTAAAGCCGAGGCAACTCCAATCAGCTCACAAGCTGCACCAAAGGCCGAGCCAAAGGCGACTACATCCAACCATGGATATGACACTGCAGACGCCGCCTTCACCAGGGCTGAGAACAGATTACTCGGAATCTTTTCAAGTTCCGAAGAAGATCACTCAGACCCGGATGAACCACATCCGAACGTCTATGCTCGAGCCTATGATCCAAACCTGGATCCAAATCTGAGATAAGAAAATTCTCAGAGTTTCACAACAGTGACTCACAAGGCTCTAACAAGAGCACAGTGAAGGGCTGCATAATTCGATAGAAGAACATTACCAGACCTGATCTTGTACAGATGATCTCTCTGACCAATGTGCATGAAAGAGTTCAAAAGGAGTGACTTCAACAGTGTACTTCAGTGCTATACCTAGCATAAACAATATGCTGTTTTTATCATGAGTCCAAACTCCGCAACTGTGACAGTGGGCATAATAGTATATGTGTGAATGTGCGGCCATGCTTCCGGTAAAAGAAAATTAGTGTCTGTTTGTTTGCGTAAACCTCTAAAGGGGTAGCTCTAACAGGTACCTACAGCAATGGCTGCATGCTCATACATATACATTCCGCTGCCCATTGGCTCACAGTGGTTTTACCATATTGAGACAAGACAAGCTCTCCTTGCGTAGCAAGACAAAACAACTACTGTCCGTGTGCAGGGCGCTGCCCTTTGATCCTTAGGGAATAAACTGGTCATACACCTCCTAACAAGGAGCATTTCCTTGTGGGTGTATCGGCACAGGGGGAGGGGGAGGGGGGAGGGGAGAGGGGAGGAGGGGGGAGAGGGGGAGGGCAGCAGGAAAAGGAGAAAAAAATTGGTGGTCTCCTACAGTGAACTGATTTGAACCCAATGGGCTGTGGTGTGATGCTTTTGGGGGCTTGGGTGCTGCTTGCAAACAGCCATGGGGTACCCGGAAAAAGGGAGGTTAACACCTCCAAACCCACCCATCCAAGATGCCGCCAGGGTCGGCGGACCCTACACCCTAAACCCTAAACCTTAACCCCAAACCCTGAAGCCTAAACCCTAAACCCTAAGCTTCGCCTAACGCCTTGGTAGTCTCAGCGGACTTGGCTCAGGAGAACGACAGGAGATGACCACGCGATCGGCTATGGGGTCTTGCTGGCAGAATACTTGAAGGCCCGTTTAGGGACCAGGGTTTAGGGATTAGGGTTTAGGGATTGAGGATTTAGGGTTTTTTGGGGTTTGAGTTTAGGGGTTTAGGGGCTTATGGTTTTTGTCTTCAAGGTATGCTCGCGTCGCTGGCGAGGGTCTCTGCACTGGTCCGAAGCCGACGCTGGAAGCCTCACCACCTCCAAGCATCAAATCCCTAAAAGAGTTGTGGTTCCTGTAAGGATTCCTGTAAGGGATCTATAAGGGGTTCTATAATGTAGGAACCTGATTCAGAAACCTTGAGCCTTTACTGGGGTTCCTTATATGAATCCTACTATTTTGGGGTTGTAGGCCCAGGGTTTCTTGATCAGGTTCCTACATTAACCAGTAACCCGGCTGTCTTTTTCTGAGCCC
This sequence comes from Symbiodinium sp. CCMP2592, assembly GCA_905221615.1. Taxonomy (NCBI): domain Eukaryota; class Dinophyceae; order Suessiales; family Symbiodiniaceae; genus Symbiodinium; species Symbiodinium sp. CCMP2592. The sequence continues at coordinate 49,152 of CAJNDT010003246.1, forward strand.
TGCATTGCAGATGCCTTCGAGGACAGCTGCGGGCCAAAGGTAGGTTGTGGCCAACGGACGACGCTGTGGGGCCTCCAGCCGCCAGGCAGCAGGAAGCATAGGGTCGGAACACATAGTGACGCATTGATTGCATCCGCTTGTAGTCCCTGTATGCTAAAAATTTCCTGACGAAGTCTGGTGCCCTGCTTTTGACAGCTATTCAGAGTTGGCTGCCGCGACATGGGCTGGCTCGGGTGTAGAGCCAGCCCCAAGCCGTCTGAAGCCTTTCTCGTTTTTGAGTCACTAGAAGCTTCCGAAAGATTTGCAGCCCAAGCCCGGGAATCTCTTCTGAGGCGTCCGCCTCTCTACCCAGTGTCCACTATCTTGCGCCTTGCAGCCACGGCACGCCTGAGCAGTGGAACCGCAGTGTTTAAGGTTTCGACGGTTCGGGGACGGTCAAGGTTGTTCGCACGGGCTCATACTGAGTGCAGAAGTTTGAGGAGTGCAGGTTTGTGCTACCGATTGCAAGAAGCCAGTTGCCGATCTATGTTCAACCGTACATTTAATTCCAGGTTCGTTTAGTGTCGTCATCATCACTATGGCCGCCTTCCCTCACACCACCCCTATCCCCAGCAGCACGGCATCATTGTTGTTGACAGCTAATGCCATGGCCAGGGTCATGATCATCACCCTCCTTCTCCTTCTCGTACTCGTCCTGCTTCTTCTCCTGATCGTCATCAGCATCAGCATCAGCATAAGCGTCAGCACCAGCATCATCATCATCATCATCAGCATCATCACCATCATCATCATGATCATCATCAATCTTCATCATCATCATCATCATCATCATCATCACCATCATCGTCATCACCAGCATCAGCATCAGCACCAGCATCACCACCACCAGCATCATCATCATCATCATCATCAACAACATCATCATCTTTGTCGTCTTCACTGTCGTCGCCGTGACTTTGACTTTGAAGTGGTTTCAGATGAAGCGAGTGCGCGTCCCTGTCCAGCTGGGAGGATAAATTATCGAGCTTCGCACTTCACGTGCTTCCCTTCGCGCTCACCAACGCGAAGGCTTTCAACGGGTGTCGGGTTAGATAGATGCTAAACCCTAAACCCGAACAACCGCAGGTCTAAGGTTCTCAAGCATGTCGGGGACTTGAGGACCTTCGGATTCCTCAGGGCCTGGATTCTTTCGAGTTTTGCTTTTGGGTCTAGAGTTTGGGGAGATGGCCTGCGGCTTCGGGTTTCGTTCCTACCTCCAAGATGCGGACCAAGATCATGGGGGGTTTGGGCAGGTTGGTTTTGCATTAAGGTTCAGGTTTTAGGGTTTAGTGTTCAGGGTTGAGGGTTGCGGGCCCTAAACCCTAAACCCTAAGCCTTAACCGGAGTTTCGGGTTTAGGGATTCAGGGTTTAGGAGCCTCGGGGCTACGCAGGACGGCCTGGTGGTCTCTGTGGCCGCAGATGCGCCAGCTGCCAGTCTCGATGCTGCGAGGAGTGGGATTGCCCTTTAAAAGGGGGTAAAATAGAAGCCTCAACAATTACCAACATTATTCCTTAGGGTTCCTTATTGTATCTATAGTATCTTATGCCCCTACATTAGAATAGAAGCTTGAGCAGTTACTGGCACGATTTCTTAGGGTTCCTATTGAATGTACAGCAAAATGTATCCCGATTCGCTTCAGAAACTTGCATAAGTAGAACGGGGCTTTGAGGTTTGTCAAAACTTGCAAGTAGGGTCGGAACAGGCAGTACTAGTAGCAGTGTTCCTATCATAACTATACAGATATCTACCGCGAAAGCATGTACTAATGTTCAGGCCCTCATATGAGAGGAGACTGAAAAGGCTTGGATTTCACAATGCTCTCGAAGATGCTCAACGTAGTCCTTGGGGGTTTAGGGCTGAGGGTTTCAGGTTTTGTGGGTTTAGGGTTTCGATTACCATTCAAAGGCCAAGACAATGGCAGTTTAAGCTGAAACTGCACCGCGTGACATAGGCTTTGCACTGCACAATATCGGTTCATAGAGTTTAATACAGGGGACTTATTAATTATCGATACTATTCTAGGGGTTCCTTATTTTAATTATAGTATAATGTGCCCCACAACCCTGTTCTAATTATTAAGGCCCCTATAAACACTATCTACTGGTTTCGGGTTCAGGATTTAGGGTGGAATGATAGTTTTTTGTTTTTCTAGTTTTGGTCTCTTTCTATGATTGCGGGTTCGGGGTATATTTGTACAGTTGCTGCAAACTCCAAATTTGTTCGGGAGCCCGGGAAGCAAATTGGGCCAAGCGGGGTTGTCCGAATCGATTTGCATGTCAGGCAGTCAATATCAAAATCAACCCAACCCGACCCCTTAAACCCAGAAGCACCTCTGCCTTCTAGCACTGATCTCGTGGAGTCCTCAGCACGCGGGTGGTTTTAATGCCCGCGAAACTTAAACCCGAACTATTCATTTCAAAAGTCACATTAGTCTATACTAGAACAAATTATTGTAATGCTGTACTTTCTACAGCATATGAGATTGCGCTGCGCTCTCCGTCTGCAGGAGGGCCTGTGACGGCATGGGAGTGCTGCGGCCTCAGAGACGTGGCAGTCGCTGCTCGATTTTTGGGTTGGCTTTAGTTTAAGGTACCATAACAAGGAATCCATCTTATTGACCGTAGATCCCTGTTATGGTAACTTAAACCTTAAACCCTAAAGTTTTCCTCGCATGTCATGTCAGAGCCCAGAGCCCGATTCTTGTTTGGGAGTTTAGAGAACCGGCATTGAGAATTCAGGGTGTAGGGATTTAGGGATCTTTGGGGTTTAGGGATTTGGATTTCGTGTTTAGTTTAGGATCCGAGTAAGGAGCCCTAACATGAGACAGGTCACAGGGACCACTCAGCAAAAAAGCCGTGATATAGGGGTCCGGTCAGAACAAGTAGTACAGTGTCTCCTTGCAGTTCCGGCATCAATGGATTAAATGCCCCATGAGCCCATATGTTGGACAAAGCCACAAACCCCGAGCCCATCAGCTTTTTCTTGGCAGACCGACAGTATCCTACATTAGGTCGAACTTTGTTGGCATGAATTATGGCCATGATTAACATGCGTCTTGCGGGCCATTCTGCTCTGCTGGCAAGGCTTGAAAAGAGGGACTTCTTTTGTCGACAGTTTGCAGACAGCTCAAGCCAACATCCACAGCCCTTATGTCATGGTGCAGTGCATTTGTGCTTGGTGTGGCCCTGGCCAAGGCCATGCCATGTCGAAGATGCCACAGCACTTGACGCGCGACGTCCGGAGCACAGTGTCATTGAGGTATGTTCTAGCAGAGATGGGTTTCCGCTGGGGCCGTACCAGCAACAGCAACCATGCCAGGAGTCTTCACAACGTGCAGCAGGGTGGCGCAGAGAGGTCGATAGATTGGGCTCACACACAAAGTCTAAGAGCTCAGCGCTCTCCTCTTTTGCACCGTGCGCACCGCACGATCCGTTGGCTCCGTGGCTCGAAAGAGCTGCCGCTACAAAAGGGGCCCCTCTTGAGCTAAGACTCAGAGGGACGCATACACAACGGTTCAGTGAGTGCAGCTGACAGGGATCACATGTTGCATCAACCCCCAAAAGACATCAGCTGCACTTCGGGATCATCGTATGGACAGGAGAAAAACTTGTACAGGATATCGAGCCACATGCCATCACCTCGTAAGTGGTCATCATGGTCGCGTAGAGCTCCGCCACCTCGTTGCTTGCTCTTGCGTGCACTGACAAAGTTTGGGTCGTATTTGATTGCCCAGACTCCGGAAGCTAGGAATCGTAGAAGTCCTTGCCGAGCATCAGCTCGCTTCTTGGTCAGGGCATCGGCCAAATCGTAGTCTGAAGCAAGCCAGCGAAGTTGGCAAGCAGCACGTTCAAGATTGTCCCTCAGCTGGAATGCTTGAAGGGCTGCGCGCATGTTGCTCAGGCCCAAAAGCGGTGACTCGTTCACCTCCACTGCATCGTAACCACCTTTGCTGTCCGTGCAGAGAACACCCTTGATGCGCACTATCTGAGCCTCCACTTGGTCGACCATGTCACGACGAAGTACGCGATGTTCATGTCGTCCACCAGCGCCGTTCAACTCAGACCAGAGTAGTCGTGATCTGAAGTTCTGGTCTTCGGCCTCCAGAATCGACTGCACTTCTGCATCGTTGCTCCCGATGGCCTTCCGCTTGAGCTTCCAGGTCCTCCAACCAATCAAGCTCATAGGACACATCTTGCCATCCAGACAACCGGGTCCGGCCACAAGCGTAAGCATGCCGCCAGTCGAATCACCCTTTGGTCTGTTAGAGTGGGCCTGGTCGCCCATGCTGATGAAGACGATGTCGCTCCAGTGGTGCGCGTCGGGGAACTTGCGAAACTCGAGCGCGTAGGACTGGTTCCGAATTTCACAGATCATACCCTGAATTTCAAGGGCTGTGCTCATTGTTCCAGTGGTAACGAGCTCCGTAAGAAGCAAGTTGCACCTCGAACAAAGTTGAGGCTGAGATTGAACCGCAAGCCATTGGAGAGCTCCCAATGCTGTACGACATGCCTCCACTTCTCGGGGTAGAAGATGATCGTTTCCTCGGAGACGGTCTGCAGGAATTTCTAGGTCTTGCAGCGTCTCAATGTAGTACTCCTGATCAACCACAAGCTTCTTAAAGCCATGCTCATCCTCCTTGATCGTGACATCAGTGCCGGCATGGCGGTAGGAGTTCTTTTTAATCATGCCCCATTCGTAGGCTTGGTTAATCTTTTCGACAACTTCCAACCACTCTGGTGATTCTCGATCACCGGTGCGGTGAAAATCATCCACATGACCACCCATGCCACCGATCATCCGTGGGTGATCACCATCCATCTGAACCTTGGACAGCCAAATCCATAGGCATCGTTCACCGAGTACAGCTTGAGCTCCCAGAGCTGTGAGTTTGCGGTGTAGGTCCAACCAGAGTCCACGGGGAGCCGTGGTACTCCCGTAGACATTGCGCAGAATGCGCATGATCCCTTCACTTCCGACACCAAGTGCCTCGCGCAGCTCTTCCACTCCGTAGGTCCATATCTCGCGGTCGGCCTCGGTCGGCATCGTCTGGAGGAATGCTGTGCTGATGTCCAATCCTTCCAGATCCCACTGCTCATGCATGGCCTTGGTGTAGAGGAGGTTCCGCCCAAGCGTGCTTTGCACCGGTGATGCTGTCTTGAACTTGCTGTCCAACAAGCTGGGGTGCTCAAAACCAAGCAGAACGATCCGGGCCTTCGCCTTTTTCGTTCCATCAGCTGTGTGTGTAGTCTTGGCATTGTTCTTAGCATCGTCAGCTGCAGAAGTTTGGTCTTCAGGAGGTACCGCCTTCCAGGTTAAGACCCAGCGAGCACGAATGATGCGGTTGCGGTCAAAGGCCTGCTGGACTTCTTCTTGACTCAAACATTTCCTCACAGCTTCATGTTTCAGAAAGGACTCAACCTCCTTCATTTTTGCCCTGTCAAACAGTCGACGGTCTGAAGGTGTCAGGCGTGAAATTGATACCTCAGAGTCTCTCATCTTCTTAACCATGAAGCTCACAGGGTTGCGTTCAAGAAACTTTCGCTGGCGATTGGAAAGATTGCCCACTTCAAACTCAATCTTCATGCAGTCCACGGGCTCCTCAATGGTTTCCAGACATTTGAAGATATCGTGCTCGGCCTCCAGCTGGGCTTCCATCGCTAGATCTTCAACCCAATCGTCTTGTCGGGCTTTCTTGGGAACCGGTAGGTCGTGGTCGTTGACGTTCTCACCGGGCCGAATTGTAGAAGGAGCCGAGGTATTGCCTGTGACCTCATCGTCCACGGCTGGCATTGGTGACGTAGTAGTGGGTGTCGTCTTTGCTCGAACTCGCCGTGAAGGTGGATCCACTATGGTTTGTTTGTCAGGCTGTTGAGGAAGGTTGGGAAGTTCAACTTCATCTGGACTGGGCTCCTGGTCGGTGAGGTCAACAAACTCCCGCTGAGGCAGGACATCCTTCAGTGTCTTCCACTGATGAAACTGCTCCTCTCCCGATGTCTCAAATTGAAATCGTTCTGTAGAAGTCACCGGTCTCACGGAATGAACGGAACATCTGAAGAGCTGTTTCCCGATCAGAACCCAACACACATGTCGTCGAACATCACCGCCTTCTTGATGTGGAATCACCTCACAGAAGATCACCCGTCCTGGTCCGACCCAGTGCGGTCTGCCAGACATTCGTAGGCCGCCGCGTGGACCTTTGTATTGTTCCTTGGGCCACACTTTTCTCCACACCTTCACCAAATCCATCGGAGAGAAACTCCTCAAAGGCTGCCTGACAGTTGTGTTGGAGAGCTTGGAAAGTACTCGCAAGGCGCGAGTCTTGGTGGCAATCGTCTCGGCTTGCTGTCGGGCAGTCACTAGCTTGATGAACTCGCCAGGGTAGTCGGTGTTGGTGAAGGTCCGAACATCCTCATCAGAGAGATCGTAGTGTTTCCCAAACGCCCATTGATATGCTGAAAATCCGGCTGTGTACTCTGTGGAGTTCAAGGCTGAGGCGGCCAATTGCAAGGTAATACGAGGATCTTGGTCGAGTGCTTCTAGCTGAATGGCAGAGGCAGTCATCTTGATGTCTTGAACAACTGCTTCCACCGTGCCGTGCGCCCAATGTTCTTTTTCAGCAATGTAGTGCACTTGGATGTTCAACGAGCTGGCAAACTCATGAAAGCATCCGAACCAAAGCTCCTTGCCGAGTCCATCAAGAGGACCTTGGGCTTGGGGAAGACAGCAAGCCACTTATCCGTAAGGGAGGTCATCACTTCTTCCGCGCTCTCGGTTTTCATCTCAAGGAAGTCGTAGACATGAAGAGGTTGCACCACACGCAGCTTCGTCGTCACATCCACAAAGACCAAAAACTTCACCTTCTGCTTCTTGTTGGGGACCACCCACTCGCCTGAGTCAACACCAATAGCGTGCCATGCTGGGTACAGCGCATGAGTGGTCGTCGGAGGAACTTGGCCAGAACTCGTTCCCCCTGGCTTGAGACTTTGGCAGGAAGGACAATGGTGATGCCGTGCCACCTCCACCTTCCACTTGTCATGACCTGCCTCTTCCACAATACGGGCAAGGTTGCGATTGGTAGGATGCCCGGCCGCCCTGTGGAACTTGGACACTTGGGCCTCCCACTTCCGGTAGGTAGCCTCATCTACTCCGTCAGGAAGATCCACAGTCTCAGCGGTCAAGAGCTGCGGTGGAGTAGGTGGTCGCCGAAGTCGTAACGAAGGAAAACCGAGTTGCCGAAGACACCGTTGATGAGACTCATCAAGATGCGTTGCCAGCCTCGTAGTGTAAGCCGATATGGCTATCCTGGTCCCCTTCCACGGTTGTGAAGCATGCCAGCACATCGGACTGAAGGACACACATCGGTGCCTTGTGGGTTCCACACGGCCAAGTAGAACACGACCATCTGGTATGCGCCGTCGGGCACAGTGGCTGGTAGTAGATGAGGTTCCTGAAAGCCATATGCCTCCGCCTTCATAGGGACCAACGCAAACCAGGTGGTTGTCGGAGTCCTTGTCGTTGTGGTGGTCACGATGGGGGAAAACAGAACGGTTGAAGGACACCATCACACTCGACCAGGAAGCATCAGGTAGGTGATATCGAAGAAAGCCGTTGATGTACTTCAGGAGGGTCACATGGTTGAAGGACGTACGGCTGATTCCCTTCATGTTGCCGTGGGAATAGGCACCCAGAAGAAGGGCTTGTCCAGCGCCGTCACGCCACCGAGTGTGGTTGGAGACCGACTTGGGAGCACCAGACCATTGCTGCATCAAGATATCTTCAAGGACATCAAACGAGAAGTTCTTTCGGACCAGGTGGTAGTTGATCAAGTCTTCTAGGGCACCAGCTGGGACAGGCAATTCACTGGTTGTCGAGGTCAATCCTTGAAGATCACCAGCTGGGACGGACAATTCACTGGTAGTCGATGTCAATCCTTGAAGATCACCTTCTGATACATACTCGCTGTCTGGCCAATCACACACCGCCTCATCCACCGTAGAAGACTGTTCCGAGGCCGCTTGCGGATCTTCATCTTGTAGACTTGGCAGATCTTGTCGTAGAGAAAGAAGTTGGTAGTGGCGGGACGGTGTCATGGAAGCACACCAATGTTTGACAATCGACTGGACCATCTTCCACGGGTAGTAGGCGTCCTTGTTGGTCTCGTAGTCCTCCTGAACGCTGTGTTTTCCATGACAACCAGGGCATACTTTGGCTCGGAAGCTTTTGTGAAATTGCTCATCGGTGGTCCTCACGGTCCATTGTTTCTTCACGAAGAGACCGTCCTGAGGGTTCTTCATGCCGTAGTTGCACCCATCAATCCGGCAGGACAGCCAGGGTATTCCTTGATCCTCCAGAAAGTTCGCGAGGTCTTCAAGAGGAGGCTGTTTCCAGCCATGGCAATGCGTCGGCCATTCGAAGTAGATCTGCAAGCTGGGGTCCTCGCTGAGGGCTTCTTTGACAAAAGCGTTCATCCACCATAACACCCGACGATCTCGTCGCCGGTAGGTCTCCAATCTTTCTCTCTCCTGGAGGTTGTTGTAGTTCAAGTTCTTCCAAGAGCTCCATTTGGAGAAAGGTAGCGAAAACCAAATCCTCTGAGGCCGATGTTGTTGTCGGAGTCCACGTAGTCGTTGCCAAGTTTCGGCCTTGTACAGATCATAGCCAGAGGGAAGGTTTATGGAGCGAGGTTGTAATCCATGTTCCTGAGCAGAACTACTCATCCACGAATGGGGTGCGCATGACACTTCCCAGAGACCATCTCTACCATCAAGGTGTAGCTGTAGTAGAAGCTGGGAGGTCATAGCCATCATCAAGGTCACGGCATTCATGACCTTCTTGCCCATGTAGAGTGGCAAGTTGCTCTCCTTGAGTGGTTTGGATGTAGTAGATGGAGCAATTTGCCTTCCCGCTTCCGAACACGTAGAGGTCGTCTCGTCACCTCGTTCTTCCCTTGAGCTTGGAGTCGCGAAAGCCGTAGGTGATGAAGTCATTGTTGGTGGTCCAGAGCCGCATACGCCTCCTCGAGAGTCACTTCTCGGCCCTGTGCGTTCGTCATCGCCCAGCTGCCAAGTGACTCTGGACTTTCGGGATTTTCCGTCTGGTAGCCCGCCGCAGAAGTCGTCGCCTCGTTCAGGCTGATGCCGGTCAGCGTTGAGCTCGTCGCCGTAGGTGTCGCCAGATGGTTGTTGATCATCACCTTCAAGGTCTCCTCCGCATCGATCTTGGCCTGCATAGCATGCACCAACGGTGCCGAATGGAGTCGATCCCCCAGAAGCTTGCGAAGTTCCCGGAGACACCTTGAGACCATTTCCGGATTCTTGCACTGGGTGTTCTGACCGGTTGAGCCGTGTCGAGGGACATACAGGAGTCGAACATCGCAGACCTGGCAATGTATCCACTGTCCGTGACCGTTGCCCTTGGCAGGACTCGGGCTGTGTTGCCCCAGACATGGCCATTGATTCTTGTGTGCCCTGGGATCGCGACTGTCGATCTTCTGGGCGCGGCTCATGTCCAGCGGTTTCGCCTTGGCCTTCGCCTTGGCTTTTGCAGCCTGCTGAAGAATCGCATTCACCTCCGGGTCGAGATGTCGGGAAGGAGTCGCCGACATTGGGGGAGCACGAAGAGGAAGGAGTCGAAATCAAGCGATGGGCCGACGGGCCGTGCATCGATACTTGAGCTGCAATGGCCGAAGAGACCGATGAAGTTCGACTCGCATCGTAAAGTTGCCACATTCTAGCTTCAGCCACTTCCCTGTCAAGCTCACTCAAGTCATGGTCGCATGCAGCCATGTCAAACCACATCGTACGCAACTCAATCACTTGCTGCTCCAATGCACACGCCGAAGAAGAACTGGATCTGACTACAACATGAGCTTGACCTTCCAAGACTTTGATTCCATTGGTTAGGTACCGGACAATGTCAAGAACATAGTGCCCTTTCTTGCTCTTATCCAGCTTATAGATGGACGGGTTCGGTTCCGAAGTGTTCATAGCAAGACCAGAAGCAAAGTCTATCATCATGCCAACACCGGTCGGGCCAATATGATCCATGCCAATCAGAACTGGTACAAGAGATCCCTTATCAAAGTCCGCTTGATAGTACTCCGTGGGATTTGGGAGAACGTACAAGGCAAAGTGCTTGGGGCTTCCGGATGCTCGACTACAGAAACGGACCTTGCAGAGTGCCCGACCCCAGCGCCCATTCCCAAACCTGAAATACGGTCGCGAGGCTTGGTCCATCTCGATCTGAGCGCTACGGTCTTGAGCTAGGACAGCATTGATCAGGCCCTTAACCACTGCTTCAGGAGCTGCGCTTGCGGTGGCGCCGCAGTCGATCATCCCCACGTTCGGATCCACTGGCTCAGAGGAAGCAGCAGCTGCCTCGAGAACCATATCCAAGCCGCCGACGAAGAGTTCACTTTGATAGGCATTGACGGGTCGGTAGGAGTCCTTGGACTTGGACTTCCCCTTGCCCTTCGAGCTCCACATGGCGTAGGCAGGATCCACGTAGTAGCCCTTCTTACCCTTTCCCTTGCTCTTGCCCTTGAAGGCGTTGGCGTAGTAGTCCTCGTCCATCTCGTTCATGTAGCCCTTGGCCTTCCCCTTCGAGAAGCGGTTGCTGCCCTTCGGACCCTTTCCAAAGGACATCTGTGACCGCCTCGGACAATCGCGGGAGAAGTGTGGACCGCCGCAAAGATAGCAGCCACCGCTCGGACCTTGGGCAGACATAGCCCCGAAGCCACGATCTTTCCTAAGAGCCTGGGTGGCCCTCTGGGCCTCCGCCCAGGTTCTCTGGGCTTCGGCCGCCAATCCTTCGGCGATCTTCTCTGCTTGCTGAGCCTCCTTGTATTTCGCAAGACTCTCCGGATCTTCGGGTTCCGATGCCACCATCTGCTCATGCCCTTCGGCCGCGTAGTTCTCCCACCAGGAGTCATCGTAGTAGCCGTCCACGAAGTAGTCCTCATACCACCACGCATCATCCTCTTGCCACCACGCGTCCTGGTAGTAGGAGGTCTCGGCGTCCACGGCCTCCGAGTAGTGCGCATGATAGCTCGAAGATCCTTGTCTTTGGCCAAGGAGCTGCTCGTCCCACAAGTTCTGAAGTGCAGCCGCGATCACCTCGTAGTCCAAACTGTTCTTCGTCGTCGACAGGATGTCCCGCTTCTCCTCCGCATTGAGGCCAGCGGCTTGGAGAAGCCGCCACCCCCGGAGAACTTCCATGATGAAGCTGTCCGCCAGCGCCAATTCATCAACGGCCTTGGGTTGTTCAGCGCTTGGTCGAACATCCTGTTGTGAAGGTCGTCGAAGTGGAGAGCGGTCTCCACCATGAGAGGGCGAGGATCCCGGAGCCGCTGAGGTCGTGGCTCCCTCATGAAGTACTTCCGCATCTCCGGCGCGAGCTTCTGGAGAATCAGCGCCAGGAGCAGGTTCAGGATCGCCTTCTGGATCTGGGTCGTCACCGCCCCACTCATCGCGCCACCAGGTGGCGCCAGCCCAAGACTCGTCATCCCAAGAATAAGTCTCCTCGGGTGGCAGTCCAAAGTCGCGAGACTCCTGAGAAATGCCAAGCCGATCCTCATGCAACCGTATGATGGCTTCGCAGAACTCTTCATGAACCAACGACTCCCTAACGAGGAACGAACTGATGTTCTCGCCGGAGCGCCGCTGAAATGCAAAGTACTGGTTGCATATAGCAGTTGCGTTGGGAAGATTCTTCCTCACCAAAGGTGAGGATGCCAGACGTTGCAGAAACAGCTTGGTGCCTTCAGGCGTGTCGAAATGCATCTTGTTCCAGCTCCAACTCATCGCTAAGAGCCTTGCAGGGCCAGTCAACCTGCTGAGTAGACGAGAAGCGCAGTACCGCCTCTTGTTCACTGCAGTGCTTTGTACGAACCATGAAACCTCTTTCGTATACCGACGCCAGGAACGGGCACTTCCGTCCCACGAGGGAATATGATGTTGCTCTTTCTCCCCCGACATGTCTTCTTGGAAAAACGATGATCTCAAGAAAAGAAGAAAACCTGTATCGCACGCACTGAGGACACAGGGCAGCTACTGGCAGGTAGACTGTGGCTTCTGCAGTTGGCCAGGTAGCTTATCACTCACTGAAAGACCTGATTCCTTAGGAAGCAGTTCAGCGCCCGGATCGTTGCACTGCTCCGCTGCCAATGCAGCAGGGTGGCGCAGAGAGGTCGATAGATTGGGCTCACACACAAAGTCTAAGAGCTCAGCGCTCTCCTCTTTTGCACCGTGCGCACCGCACGATCCGTTGGCTCCGTGGCTCGAAAGAGCTGCCGCTACAAAAGGGGCCCCTCTTGAGCTAAGACTCAGAGGGACGCATACACAACGGTTCAGTGAGTGCAGCTGACAGGGATCACATGTTGCACAACGACAAGAGCAACACCATGGAAAACAACCATCGCTTTGACAGTTGCGGTAACACACATGACAGTAGCATTACAGCCGAGAACAGCACCAGCACAAAGAGTAACGACATTTGCCACAAAGACATCAGCTACTTAGATAACAGCCGCTATGATTTACTACAACTGCAACAGCCATAGCCAGAGCAGCAAGAAGCAATATTATTGAAGCAGCAGTAGTGACAACAGTGGCAGCATTACTTCATTATGAGGACATTTGGTCGGAGTAGCAACAGCAAGAACATAGCGACCATTATGACAATGCCCGCTGCCGGCATCGTCATCACCATCACCAGCATCACTGCTACTCGTTTGGTAATCAAGCAGTAATCACGAACAACACAGGCACAGTGTCGTGTTCATCAGCATCGTCATGAACCTACAACTGGCAGCAACTGCTCCTGCTACTATGCCTTCGACGATGACGATGGCGAGAAAGAGGGCGAGGACAGGACGGACAGCAATGATAAGATAACGAACAGGAGGACCAGGACGAGACGACAAGGACGAGGACCAAGAAGGTGAAGAGCAGGAGAAGGAGGACGACGGCGAAGACGACGATGACGTGGCCATGCTGCTACTGCCTTCTGCTGCTTGAGCGTGTGCAGACTGTCTGGCTTGACAACCTCTTTCAGGCAGAGCCCGGGTGTTCGAGCTGTCTCGGTTGTGAAGGCTTCCAGCTTTTCATACGTCGGACATATGAGTAGCCAGATGACCCTAAACCCCAAACCCTTTAACCCTGAACCCCGAAACCCTAAACCCTATAACCCCTGCTGCATCCGGGGGTCAACTCTTCGGCAACCTGTGCTGGATTTAGTCTTCTCAGCTCTCTCCGGCACCTTTCAGCTTTCATCCTCACGGCTGAAGTTCCGTGGGCTTGGACTACAAACCCCGAGCCTACGCTAGAAGCATGAACAATGAGACGAGAGTTCGAGCAGTTTTCAGGGGCTACAAGGGAGTAGCATTCCTACGCTGCCTCCCGCCCCAAATCTCAAACTCTGAACCCTAACCCGTAAATCCTAGAGCCAGAAATTCCTAGGCACACCGTGAAGCCCTAAGCCCCAAACCCTAAACCCTGAACCCTTCAACCCTGAAGCCCTAAAGCCCTAAAGCTCTCTCTCTCTCTCTCTCTTTCTTTTTCTCTCTCTCTCTCTCTCTCTTTGTCTCTCTCTCGCTCTAGGCCTGGAGAGCCAGCCCTGGAACATCATCGAGCTGCACTCGGCTCCATGGCAAGCAGAGGCCAGAAGCGTTGAATGTTTTGAGTTTAGGGTTTTGGGTCTTGGAGTTAGGCTTAGAAAATTTAGAGTTTGGGGTTAGGTTTAGAAAATTTAGAGTTTGGGGTTAGGTTTAGAAAATTTAGGGTTTGGGGTTTCAAGGTTTTGGCATTAGGTTTACAAAAATTTAGGGCTTGGGACCTAGGGTCGGCTACTATTCCACCGTGTTTTGGTGGGTTACGCGACGCTTCTGCGACTACTTACATCCGGTGGTCGAGTTGGAAGACTTAGTAGGTAGTATTGTTAGGGAGACCCCCTAAAGGGTACCCCTTCTGAACCCTACTTCTGGCTCTCTTAAAACAAGGGTCCCCCTAATCCTAGCTCCGACTTAGATTAGGGTTCTGTTGGCCTCGTGGCCATACCCAGAGACACGAGACCTTTTCACGGGGCCTGCCTGAACCTCAAATCCTACTTTAAATTTAAACCCCCGAAAAGCCTCATACCCGAATCCCAAACGCTCTAATGCCGTGAACCCTGCTACCCCTAACCCTCAAAGCCCAAACTTTGAACCAACAGCTGCCCTTTTGTGCATCAGCCGCGAGTCATAGCAGGATCTTCCAATGGTGGACCACTTCGTTCTGAGGCCCCGTCCTTGCTTGTTGGTTCAGAGCACGGCGGGTATAGGGTTTAGGATTTCTGGATGTTTATCTAGGTTTCGATTCAGGAATTGTATGTTTCGCTTAATGTTTGTCAGTACTAGTACCATAACCGCTATGGCCGTTATTGTTGCAAGCCGTTCAAAGACTGACACTGCTTCTTCTGCTGCTGCTGTTGTTGTGGTCGAAAATCGCGGAAGCCATCAGGATTCTCTCTTGCATGAGGCCTTTTCGAGCTCATGATACTGAATGTAGCATAGCATGCCCTACTCCACCTCTTTGAAGCCTACCTGAACCCACATACATACAAATGTGTGTACATACATATAACATATATATATATGTATACGTATACGTATACGTATATGTATATGCTCATGTATATGTATACGTATGTGTATATATATATATATATATGTATATACTTTTCTGCATACATGTGCGACGGATGGGTATGTACATGCCACGACCGTCGGAGCGAGGCTTCTGCCCATGGGCCACATCAAGTCGACCACAGAAAAGGATGAGGACCAGACCCCTTTTAGGTTTTAGGATCTAGGGTTAAGGGTGTAGGGTCCTGATACAGAATAGGCCCTGAACCGTAGATTCACTCACCAAAGCGTTGGGGTCTGCTTCATATCATCATACTGTAATGGAGGTTTGGGGCTCCAGATTTAAGGTTAACCCTATACCCCCAAACCGGAAAAGCCGAGGACTTACCGTAAAGTTGTGCATGTATTTTGTCCAAGTTACAGCAGTCGCTCTTCAGAAGGTACCTTCTCAAAGATAGGTTGCAAGCAGCAGCCAGAGACCATAGCTTCTGAGACCTAAGTTTCAATCAGGACTGGTACCTTGAGTTGTGTTCGCGGTTTGGGGGGCCTGGGCCTGGGGTTTATAGAGTTTGGGGTTTCTGTGGGTTTCGGGTTGAGGAAGAGACCGAACACCCGGCCTGCCAGGACTTCTTGAGGGCTTTCGAGAAGTCGCCGAAGTGGCTGCGCTTCACCGCGTGATGTCGTGTGAGTTTGTTATTTCCTTGGCAGGTTGACCTCAAGGCCCGAGGCACGGGGGTATCAGTTCAGGGTTTAGGGTTCAGGGGTTTTGGGTTTGGGGTTCAAGGGTGTATAAGTTTTGTATTCAGGTTCAGGATTTGGAGGTTCGGTTGGGTTGCGGTTTTGGGCTTTACGGTTTCCGTCCACCTGGCAAGAAGTACAGCGGCCCGAGCCCGCCACTCATGTGCATACCCTTCGGTCGCGGCTCGTGGCGAATTCGCTCTGCCGGCTCCCACCACACAGGTCCCCAGCACAGGGCGGGAGGCCCTGCGTGTATTCGGCCTGAACATCCCCCACCCAAGCCCTACGATGCATAAGCCTCAACCAAAGCGAATCAGGGTGTGTGACGAGTGCAACCTGAGAGTCTACGTAGTGGGCGATGGTATTCTTCCGCAATCTCGAGATGGTAAAGCAGCACATTCCCAAGATCTTATCGTAGGATCGCTGATTTCGCGGGAAAGTGCTTGAGTTTCTTCCTACTTTGTTGCCTCGAGCTCAGAGCTTAGAGGTTTCCGCCTAGGGGCTAGGAGATTCCATAGGGAGGTTCAGCCTTTTGGATGTTTTATGGGCACAGACCGAAAACTGTCTTCCGTCAGTCCTAAACCATCCCTAAACTCTACACTCAAAACGCGGGTGCGGGGGTTTGCGTTCAAGACCATCGAGTTGGGCTCTCTTTTCGTTTGTGCAGGTGAGTGGTGGAACCTCAAATTCCTATCTGTACGCCTAGAAAGAAGACATGGCTAGGGTCTCTATATATCGTGGATCCTATGTCACACCAAAACCCGCACTGTAGACCCTTTTGGCTGCAACGTGAGGTGGGGTTGTCCTGCAGCTTTAAAGATCCCACGGTGCTTTGGATCACCGCATGCATTGTAGCTTCAAGACCTCAGTGGTCACCTTAGGGGCCAGAACTGCTGGGCCTTGAGTGTTTTTGGTGCGCCAAGCTCCTCTTCATGACGCATGTTACATACGCACCGAAATGTTCACGAAATCTTCTGTTCCGGCTCCAGACAAAGACCTCAAAGACCAGCAGGAGATGTGGGCCCCTTGCAACAATTGCTGGGTGTTGGTCCAGCCGACAACTACCGCCAGGGAAGGAAGAAAAAGGCCAGAGGTGCAGAAAGCTCCTTGCCCCAAAACCTCAAACAGTCCCTACGCCTGAGCCCTCAGCCTTAAGTCCGTGCACCTAAATGCCAGCCTGAACCCCCGATCCTTAACCCAATATACAGTCCCTAAAGGCCTTTACCACCACCCAGATAAGCCAAAAACGTTGGTGGAGTCCGGTGTCTTGTTTCGGTTCAAGGTGCGGGACTTCGTGCTTGGAGCCACGAGTGTGCAGAGACCCGAAGGGTTCAGGGTTCGTTCGTGTGAATCAAGACAGATTCAGCGAGTTGCGAAGTAATTAGTCCTGTCAACACAGCCTTTTGTAGACTGGAACTAGACTATACCGCCAAACCTTGCTTCACATATCGAGTATGACTATTCCTTCAGTGCCACGCAGAAAGAACGAACACAGAACGACGTCTCCATTCCTTTGTTTCAAAGAATGCGTTGGAGAACAGGCGGTGCCATCATTGCCCCTTCGTCGTCAGCTTCTCAGTTGGATGTCGGCTGCGGCATTGGGGATACTGGCGGCTGCACGCTTGGGAACTGCTCCGATTCATCGTGTGCCGCGAAATTTTGGTCCACGTTAGCCGCCCGCAGAGCCCGGAGTCCCCCCAACATTTTGTACAGGCATGCTGCAGACGACAGCGTCCGAAATTCGTGGCGGGGCCGTGCCTGGCGAGAGCCGGGCCGCCGGTTTTGCTGCTGCCGTGCGTCTTTCATTTTCCAACAGCGTGGATGTGGCCGTGGAGGGGACTGCTACTGCAAGTGCCCCGGAGCAACAGTTAAGGTGAAGCAGAAAACGTGCATGGATTTGATGTGATGCGTGAAACTCGTCGACCTGCGTGAAACTCGTCGACCTGTCAAGTGTCCCACTGAACGCTGCCCCTTCGCAGGTGATGTTATCGCAGCGGTGAAGGCGTGCCTGGGCAAAGAATTTGGGTGCAACCGGTCACCTCAGCTTTCCAGGAGTTCTGCTATGCATATCTAAACCCTAAACATCCCTAAATTTACAACTAGAAGACGAGTCCCCGACCCCCGGGGCCTCTGCAAAGTGCCCTCGCCGCTTTTGGCTTTGGGCCGACTCATGTGCCTGCGAAAGCGGGTCGTCTGAAAAGGAACCTTCGAGCTTTACACTGGTTCCAAATAGTCTTTATCTATACATGTTTTCCTTCCCTCTTCTCGGAAGGTGAGCTTCAAGGGAGACTTGATAGTCTCCCACCAAGTCTCTGGACGGAGAGGCTTCGTGAGCAGATCCGCAAGTTGTGCTCCAGTTGGCACCCAAGCTATTCGTCCAAAACTCTTCAAATCTTGGCGGATGGCTGCCAAATCTATAGAAAGCCTCTTACATGTGGGGACTCGCGGGACTCCGTCCCGAGTCAAGTGATCATACAAGCTACGGCAGTCGCTCAGAAAGCGAATCTGGAACCTAGTCGAGCTACGTGCCAGCTTTCCGGTGAGCAGAGTCTCGAGGAACTTAGCGATGAAATCTCCGGTCTCAGTCGCTGTTCCACACGCCATTGTCTCCGCTGCGAAAGTTGAACGGCACACTCTTTCACATGCACCGCTGCGCCAGTCCAGAATACTTCCGTGACTTTCTCCACCGGAGAGAACCTTGTCGTCTGCCAGCATGTAGAGTCCGCCTAGCTGGGAGGCGATTGTAGAATTCGTCTTCTTCATCTTCGCCTCCCTCCTCGCCAGGGGACCGTCCTGGAACTTCCCTTGTAGGTTCTCCTCGTCAGTGAGCTTGTAGAAGGGGTCCTCGTCATTCTGAGGGACATTAGCCCATCCAGCATCATGGTAGCAGAGCAGGACGGCGTGGTCAAGGTCCACAGGGAAGAAGGTCAGGCCCTCTTCTTTATGTTCCATAGCGCGTCGTGCCAGTTGATTTGTAAATCGCACGTCTCCGACTGTCGGAGATTTCTGGCACTGTTGGCACATTGACACGCCGACCTGCAAGTCAGGGCGAGTTTGACTTGCCATCCAAGAGAGAGCACCGATAAGCGACTGGTTGTCGTGCTTCTCCATTTCGCTGGCCTCGAAGTGGTCGGGGTTGTTCCGCTCGACGTCCACCTGGAAGAGTCTCGTGTTCGCATAGCTCGCCTGGGTCACTTTGACGCGGTCCTCGAGGATCTCGATGAAGGAGCCCACGTACTCAAACTTTTCCTCTTCCCAGTCCTGGATTGGGAACTCAGCGCTCAGTCGTTCTTTCACCAAGCCGCAGAGTTTGGCATCTCCGACCAACAGCACGTCGTCGACGTGTACTCCCAAGTAGGCGCTAGGTGCCTCAAGTTGGGGCTCTCCATCCTCGTCGTAGCCCGTGACCTTTTGAACCATGAAAACGCAATGGTCCAGAGTACTCTGGACCACCATCCACTCGGTGTCGCCGTCCCGGATCTTCATGTTCTTCAAGGTACGATGGAATTTCATCCACCATGCTGCCGGAGAATCCACAAGACCGAAGATGGGTTTCCGGATACGTAGGAGCTGTTCCGGATGGAGATCGCCGAGCCCGGTCTTAGGTTGTCGTAGATAAAGTTCTCGCTCCAAGTCTTCTGTGCTTGTCACGGTAGGCGAATCTGCTGTTTAACACTCGCTCGGGGCGTTCCTTGGCGATCTTTCGGCTGTCCTCCACTGAGAGAGGTTCAAGTGCTCCGTGTTCTCGGTGCTCGTCGTACTGCTTGCGTTCCGCCTGGCGAAAGTTGGGCTGCTGCTCCTCGGGCACCATGGACCAAGGGATTTCTTTCTCGAGGGCCTTCTCTCTACCCCTTGGGGTCTTCGGAAGTTTCATCATGAAGGTGGAATGGGGGTCGGAGTTCTCGAAAACCTCGGGTCCTTTAGTCCTGTGCCGCTTCGTGACTGGAGCGGGCGGATTAGTGCCCTTTCTCCTGCTGCTTTCACCCCGTTGGTGTCCAGGGTGATCTTCGTCATCGCCGCCGTCGCCTTGGTGATCATTGCCAGGAGGTAGTTCAGGGTCCACGTCCATCTCCTCAGTCTGATCGTAGAGCTCCTCGTCGCCAAAGTCCTGTTCCAGCAGCTTCTCCAAATCTTCTTTCGTGGTCCTTAGCGCAAAGGCCGCCCCCAACTCCTCGGAGCTCGCGAGCCTCAGATGTTCTGGGGCCACCAAATGACAGCGTCCTGAGAAGGAGATCCAGTAATTTGGACCTTCTCTTCCGATCACAACTCCGGGTCCGTGCCAAGTCCAATTCTTGTTGTTCTTGGGCTTGCGGTAGAAGAAAACGTGGCAGCCCACATCCAGTTCAGGACCTCCCACTCTGGATCGCTGTAGAAGGCCTTTTCGGAGTTTGGCATCGTTCCGGACCTTGAAGTAGGCCTCCTTTGCAGCAATTCTCAAAGTGCATGTTCCCTAGCTCGTTGTCGGTCTCGGCTGATAATGTGCTCCACGTGGTCGTCTTGAAATGAGTTGTGGACGTCTTCAGGGAGCTGAGGATCACGTCCCCATACGGCTTGTGCCGGACTAAAGCCGGCATCCCTCCTCAGAGTGTTCATCGCGTTGTTGACAGCCGTGACCACCATATTGGCCTCGTCCGACGTAGCCGATCTCTCATCGACCAGTCGGGACCACACCTCCTTCCACGTTCGGATGGCTCTCTCCACTGTCCCATTCTGCCAATGCGCCTGGCCTGCGATGGGTCGGATAAAGGAACCATGCCATTCACTGAATCTCGCCAATCCTGCCTGGAGGCCAGATTCTAGATCCACGACCAAGGTTCCAGGAGCTCCGAAAGTGTTGCTCCACAAAGCGCAGAAGGAGTCCTCCATTGTACGTGTAGAGTGTCCTCGTAGTTCTCCTGCCAGGGCAAAACCAGTACCGACATCAATTGCCATCATGAGTTCAACCTTCTCGCCGTCGCAGTCGTAGACGTAGAACGCGTCCACAGCGACCACCTGGTTGAACTCCAGGAGGTTGGGCAGGGAGGCCGGTTTAGGTGTCGCCCCTCTCTTGTTCCGCTGGCAAACTTGACATTGAAGGCGCTTGCACGCGTCCACCAAAACGGGATCGGCTCCTGCCAATCTCAAGTGCCTCGCGAGGTCGGTGTTCGAGGGGTGGCCGAGGTTCTGGTGGAGTCGTCTGAGAGATGACTTCACCTCCGGAGCCAGGTTCTTGCCATTCTCGAAGGAGATCGCTTCGGCCCCGATCTTCGGGGCCTTGTCCACATTTTCGCTATCATCGGCCTCGGGCTTATACTCCGTCACGTAGGCGTGGAATTCTGGGATCACCTCGTCGGCAGGGGTTCGGTTGTCCTCGTAGTAGTCGTCGTTCACTCGTAGTACATCTGGTTCCTCGCGACGGTGGTGCCACTTGCCATCGTACCTCGCCAGTAGGTCTTTGATCCCTTCGCTTGCCCAACAAGGATCACCAGGGGGAGCCTCGATGGCCAGTTGACGGCCCTGATCTATGTGTTCAGATAGGTAGTCGGTGATGTCCTTGACGTAGGAGGCCGTCGGCTTAGCATGGAGCCAAACCACTGCAGGGCTGAACTCGTGGATAGTGTCGTAGATGGCTTCGAGGGGTGGAAGGTCCTCTCCACCATTGGAGTAGCCGTAGGGTTCCGCCGCCAAGTAGCCCAAGTCGGTGATTTCCAGGGTCTTGTGAAAACCTCCGATTTCAAACAAAGCCACGGCCTCCGATCCCCGCGAGAGTGGGAAGTGGGACACCGCACAGGACGTCCCAGCCATAGTGCACCATGATGTGAGAGCGGCGAGTCGGCTGGCTTTCCTCCAAAGTCCCTTCCTGACACTCTTCATGGGGCGGTGCTTGGTAGCGCGAAGTAGGTCTCCGTCACGCTCCGGGGGTTGTAGAGGTATCCCACGGAGTGGAAAACGTAGATTGCGAAGTTGGTCGCGCTCGGCCACAGTGCTCTGTTGGTAGCCCCTGGTGGTAAAGCAAGACAAAGTCCACCGTTCCCCTTCCCATGGCTGGGTGGCGTGCTTGATCTTTCCATTGAAGGCGTACACTGAGTCCTTGGTGTTCACGTTGTAGCCAGGAAGTTGATTTCCATGAGCATCGTCCCTCCATTGGGTGTCGGGTGAATCAGCCGGCCGATTAAGGTCGCTCATCCACAATTCTCCTCCGGAAAAAGGGCCGAAGGAAACCGTCTTCACTGTGGTGTTCGGGAGGTTGTGCGCGTCGGCGTGCACGGAGGTCGCGGCGTTCTTGAACAGGACGAAGGACGACCACTGCCCGAAGCCCTGAGCTTTCATAAAGGAGTTCACGTACTTCACCGTCCAGGGCAGCTCATGACTGGCCCTGGAGATCCCACTCATCGGGCCGTAGGTATACATGCCAGCGAGGAAGTACTCCAGGGTTTCGCCTCGTTGCAAGCCCTTTCCTTTGGGGGTCTTCCGAAGGGGAACCGTCCTTGCCAACTCCAGCAGGTCCTCGTAGGTGAAGAGCTTGAGGTTGAGCTTTTCCCGGGCGATCATCTCACAATTCACGGCCTCGGCCGCCTTGTTTCCAGTGGTCTCACGTTGGACTACATCCCCACTGCCGCTGGTGACCATCGCTTCCTGGGTAGGCACACACTCCGCCTTGGGGAGGTTCCCGGTCTCGTCGGAGTCGAGGTGGAAGAGAAAGTCGTCGTAGTTCTCGTCGTTCTCTTTCAGATTATCCTCGCCGTCGTTGTGGACCTCCTCGCAGTCGTAGAACTCCTCCACGCCGCCGTCCTGAGCCTCTGGGTTCTTGATCACTGCCGCGGGGGGATTCCGTGCTGGTCCCGGAGCAGGGCCAGACGTTCCTCCAGGGACTTCATCTCGACGGTGACCTCCGGGGGCACCTCTTGATCCATTCTCACCGGTGTCGGAACAGGAGGTCCTTCGGCTGAGCGTCGTCGCACAGGGGTCCTCGGAGCCTGCTGCGGGTAGCCCGCGGCCTTGGACTTCGGTGTCGCCGCCTGGGACATCATCGTGGCTTCCCGGTGTAGGATGTCCCAAGATGCCGTAGAGCTCCCGTCGTCCACGTAGGGGATCGTCGCACACTCCTCCGCGTCGAAGGGGTCCTTGATCTCCTGAGTTTCCGGGTTCCACTTGTGCATCTCCGTCTTCCACCAGTTCGCATAGAGGACGAGGTCCTCCGACGGGTTGTCGTTGCTCTCCACTTCTCGCACGGCCCAGTTCCGGTAGGACACCGGGGTGTCCTTGAAAGCCTTTCCTCGGAATCTCCCGAACCCCAAAATGGACTCGGGTCCCGTCCCACCCTGGTCCCTCAGGATCCTCATGATCGTGCCGCGGGTGGCGTACTGCGGTACCATGTAGTTGAGCTCCATCGCGCGGATCTTGAGGTCTTCCAAGGTCATCGAACTCATTCCCTTGAGGGCATTCGCTGGGTGGTTGGCTGAGGGGTTTCGTCGGTCCTCTTGGATCGCGGACCTCAGCTCCGGAACGGTCCATTTCTCGTGCACCCACAAGTTCCTGGCCTGGGCTTCCGCCAAGAGTTCCGCCTTCGTGAACTCGGACAGCGTCTTTGCCCGGGTAACGACAGGAGCGGTCAGGAGATCCGAGCTCTGAGCCATCAGCCGAAAGAGCGCGAGGGGAAAGCGAGTGAGGCATCGAAAGTCGTCTACGAAAGACACTTCTGCCGATCCAAAGTACAGGGAAAGATCCATCATCACTGTGCGCTTGCCAAAGACCGTGCACTTCCGGAAACTCTCTGTGACTCTTGCATGACAAAGCATGAATGCTCCTGACGGCACCAAGTGATTGTAGTAGCTTCTCCTTGTGGGTTACGTTCTGCGTCTTCCAATGTTGAGGGTTGAAGAATGAACGACGAGGGATAACGTGGACACGAACTAATACTTCAGCGCTTTCTATCCAAAAATCGTTTGAAATACTCGTAGATGATCACCAAGCCGCGAAGGTCGTAGGATTGAAGTTGGGATCAAGGAGGAAGTTCTTGGTAGCTACACCGATCTTCTTAGGATAGAACAGGGGACGATACCCGGGATCTCCTTTGGGACTTCGGGGTTCTTCAGGAAGAGTATCTCCTTCACCACCTCCACCATTTTCATCACCAACTGCAAGAGAACTCACCATCCAACTAGTCATACAAGGCAAAGATCCCGAACTCGCCGATGAACCTGAACCATCATCGCCCACGACATCATCACATCCCTTCCCCTTGGCTGCACTCGTGTATTGCTCACCCTGCGGAAAGATCATGATCTCGGCAGACTCCCATTTGGAGTCTGTGCCAAAACACTTCGGCAGGGGCGCCGGCCTAATCTGGAAAGCGGGGTGCCCCGTCTCGGTGATCTCCAGATCCATGTCATGAACGCCAATGGCCTTGAAGGTAGCCTTGTTCTCGGCCACATCCAACAGCATCCCCAATTTTCCAAGGGCACCGCGCGAAACCAGTAGTGGAACATCGCCGTTCACAACGGCAACTCGGAGTCCAATCTTGAACCCGCCAAGCTCGAAACAGAGGATGACCCCGTAGCTCGCAACGAACACCTTCGAAGCCCCAAACTTGAAGGCTTCACGACACGAGGTGAACTGTGGGTCGCACTCCAACTTCCGAGCCTCGGCCAAGTAGGTGTCCACCCATGCTGCTCCGGCCACCGAACGCGAGCACGCTGTATCTGTTATCGCTAACAGATCCTTGTTGACAAAGCCCTCTATTTCCCAGGTAACATGAACCACATGGCAGGGGTACATGGCCTTCGCATCGTCCCTGCTCCCAACAGTCGCCGTAGAGGAACCGGCCTTGCCACCGCCGCCAGTGCCAGAGCTGCCCGCATTGGCTTGGTTCAATGGGCACACGCTGTCCTTGTGCCAATGACCCCGCCTCTTGCAGCCCGCGCAGAACGAGCGAGCCTTCGCTGCCTTAAGCTTGTCGCTGGCCAGCTGCTTCAGGGAATCCGGATCGGAGCCCCTCAGCTTGGCGTTCTCACGGTAACGCTGTTTGGCCGACTCGTGGGTCATATAAGCCTGATAGAGCTCTTGTGCCACATCCTCCGGAACGGCCTCCTCATTGGTCTCGTCCAGCTCGAAGGCCTCGTAGATCTCGTAGGACCCGTTCTCCTCGATCCCGGCGAGGTTAGCCGAGAAAGGTTTGCGAGGAGTCCACTCCTTCCTGGGAGGACGTGTTTGGTTCTCCCATGGCTTCCGGAGTCCTCGGTCATGGACAATGGCAGCCTGCTGGAGGGCCTTCAGCGAGTACTGGTTGCCCACCGAGGCGAGCAGATTCAGTTCTTCTTGTTCTTCCAAGCCCCTTTCGGTCCACGAAAACCCATGCCACTGCAACGTCCGGCAGTTGACACCCGACTTCCTGGAGCCGAGAGTGTGCCCTGTCAAAGTCCGCCATATAGTCGCGGACCGATTGGTTTGCCTTCCGATGCAAACTCCGAAAGAAACCAGACAGGCTCCTCCCAATCTGCGTCACTTGCACGTCCAGGTACCGATCTTTGATCCACTCGACCAGGTAGTCGACGCCGAACTTGCTCCCCAGCTTGTCCATGTCGAGTCTTTCTGCGTCCACCCATGCTCGGTCCGTTAAATGCTGGTAGAGGGTGAGGGCCTGCTGATCCTCACTCATTCTCGTCATTCGCCTCCACGCAGAAACTTGCCTGAGATACGAGCGAGCAGATGTGCCCAAGTCATCTCCAGAGGAAGGAGTCAGACCCGAAAAGGTCGGAACGATCATCTTTTCCGAAGGGCCACAGCTGAACTCTCCCCTCTTCGCCTCGTAAGGTGTGCCTTGGGCGTCTGTCGAAGGACGCCATCCATCAGGTTGCCATCCACCGCCTTGGAAGTTCCTCGAATCATTGCTCGACACGTGGCGTCCCCAAGCGTCCAGAGAGGAGTCCTTGGAGTCGCGATCTTGGCCTCCGTCGAGAGACCCCGTTCCCGTAGAGGCCGATCCCCAGGGCCGAGAGTCGTACCACGTCCCATCGTGGACAGTCCTTGAACTGAAATCCTGAGCCCACCCAGAGCGATCCCAGTCACGACTGTCATTGCCCCATGAGTGACCCCATTGGCGGTGCCATCCGTCACTCCACCACTCTTGCCCCAGTGTCCACTGACTCTCCGGTGCGCCACGATCGTCACGAGGAGGGTGACTATCTCCTACGTCCCTATGATCGCCATCACCGCCATCACCATCTTGTTGCGGAGAATCGACACTAGGTTGCTGACCATCACGGTTCAAGTAGCCGTCGTACATACTCGTGGGACCACTGGTCGACATTGCAACAAAAAACAAAGTTCGCAGGACAGACAAAACTACGGAGGGCCTAGGAGCGCTAGCCGCTCCGCTACCAATTTACAACTAGAAGACGAGTCCCCGACCCCCGGGGCCTCTGCAAAGTGCCCTCGCCGCTTTTGGCTTTGGGCCGACTCATGTGCCTGCGAAAGCGGGTCGTCTGAAAAGGAACCTTCGAGCTTTACACTAAACCCTAATCCCTAAACCCCGTTAAGCTTAGATCTGAGGAAGTTGCCCGGAGACCCTTGGCATGGAAACGTCTTGCTGTCACGCGGCGCCCGGAAGTTCACGGAGACAGACGAGATGCCGCCTCAGACGCAGGCTGGCAACGAGTTCCTTGCGGGGAGCACTTGAGAAGATATCCCCTAGGCCTTCAATGCTAAACTCCTACAACCTAAACCCTAAACCCTAAACCCTAATTCCACCACTTTGTGGTATCTCAGGTTGGCGCTGGCGAACTACGGCCGCTTACATTCAGCCGGCAGCCCTCTCCAAATCCCGACAGAGCTCAGCGGCATTACCATTCCGCAAATTCAGGCCGTTGAGATTTTCTTGGCCAGTTTGAGTCCACTGTGGCAAAGCGTTCCTTTGAGTGGCACCTGTCGACGAGGCCCTACTCGCCTTCATGCAAGGTCTGGTCCTTATGGCCTTTATGTTGTCCGTCATTGTCACTGCTGGCCTGCCCAACACTACTTGCTTTGCACACATCTGCCGTTGGCATCGCTTGCAATTCCTCAGTTATGGCACATGTTCCGTTATGCAAGGTATGGTCCAGTGTTGGTTTGGCACGTTTGGTGCAGAGTGCGGGCTACCTCTGTCCTTTGAGTCCTTCAATCTGCGCCCTGGGTACATGTGAGCAGACGCTTTCGTAGCATCATCGCTTCATCGATGCGTATGCGTTGATGCCCGCAACCTAGGTATCATGCAGACTACTGGATCTTGCAGCCGGCGACTGCAGGAGAGCGACGGAAGGGCTTCAGCGGCAAATGCATGCAGCAAAAGCCAAAGACAGAAAGCGGTTTTCGTGGCTACAGGAGCAGGTGGGCGCGGCTGCAGCTATGTGGAGGCAGTCGCGTTGACCATTTTCTTGAAAGTAACCGCTTGAAAGTAACCGCATGCAGCAGAGGGTTCAGTCAACCCTCAGGGCGAACGCAGGCTTGTGCGTGCATTGCCCCGCATCTTAGGCTCGTGGCAGAGAGCATAGAAGCACAACGTCCCACGTGGTTTGTATCACATGCCTGGAAAGAGCCAATCGTGCCTTGGTTCATCTTCTTTGTTTGTGCTTTCTAGAGAAGCTTCCGGGATGACCCCCGCAACCCTCAACTCTCCAGCGGCCAAATCAGGTGCTGTTCCTGCGGTGCTTGCTCCGCCACGCTGCCGTGCGAGACTTGCGCGGAGATCCTGCGTACTGGGTCTGTGCCTATGCGAACAACCAGCATGCACCCAGGCAGCCTCGAACTGAAACACCAGTCCTTGACCGCTCAGAAAAACCCTCTCCCAAGGCACTCGGCGATGCCATCCCCACAGGCCGGGTGAGTCCTTGCCGCCTCGTCGTGATCGTCATGCCCGAGAGACCACATTCGACAGGTCCTGAAAGGAACTGATCACATGGTTCGTAGCATCTTTGTTGCACGGGTATCGTGATACTTATATGAAGAATACCATCCAACCGACAGATCCGCGGA
Source organism: Symbiodinium sp. CCMP2592 (assembly GCA_905221615.1). Taxonomy (NCBI): domain Eukaryota; class Dinophyceae; order Suessiales; family Symbiodiniaceae; genus Symbiodinium; species Symbiodinium sp. CCMP2592. The sequence continues at coordinate 76,539 of CAJNDT010003246.1, forward strand.
AATCATCATTTTACTTGGCGATGATGCTCTGCCGTGGAGTGCTGCTGGTGCTGGATGCTGCAGCCACGCCCTTTCAGAGAATCTGGTGCCACCCGGCGTGTCTGTGTGGTGCTTCACGGTGCTTCCGATGTTTCGTCTGCTCTGCCATAAGCAGCTGCTCCAGCTGAGGCTGTTTCGAGGAAGCAATTGCTGCGGCCCGGCTGTTGTGATTGCTCTGCCTCTGCATCGCTCAGGTCGTTTAGATGAGTCTGAAGTTATAGATAGATGTTCACAGGAAGTTGAGTCTTGACTGTAGTGCTACCTTTAAGGGCCCGCGGAGGCCTCTCAAAGCTTCAAAAGTTTCAAAGCCCCGACCGCCTCCCCGGCAGGTTGAAAACTCCGCCAAGCTCTTTCTGGACGTGGCGGCGACAAGCGGCGATATGGCCCACATCCTTACGGACCAGTGCGGGTAAATCTGTAGATTGTACAGCCCCGCTTGCCTAGGTCCTAGGTGTTGATTCCCAGCAAATAGCGCATTTTTATGCGCAGTTGTTCTTGTCATCCTGCAGGATGGCCTTGCGGGAAATGAGGCCAAGTTGCTGCCCCTGCTGGGGCTACTTGCCAAATCCCGGCGTGAGGAACCTTTCCCCGCCAATTTACTGGAGCACGGACTCGGAGTCCGCATTGAGATTGCCGAGGCCTCCAGGGAGGAGGACAAGACACGAATCTTGAACAGCATTGCCTTCCCACGAGCAGGAACGCAGGCCCTGGATGAGGCACCAAAGGAGGAGCACGACAAGTATGGAGCCGTGAATCGGGCATTGAGGAGCCACTTTGCTTTGAGCAGCCTCTATGCATGCTACACTCGAGACACCGACCCAAGCAATTTTCTGGCTGCACTCCGTGTGGATGCTGCCCGCCTTTCCGTGCAGCTCTCATTGACTGGCTGCAAACACTTCAGAGATGCACAGATGCGCGCGCTCTTGGCTCATTTGCCAAGAACTCTTCTGTGCCTCCGCCTGGACCTTGGCCACACAGGCCTGCAGACCATCGCAGTGGACGGCTTTTGCTGCCAGCTGCGCACACTGCAGCTTCGCTTCTCAGGGGCATCGCTGCGAGAAGCTGTCGGCATAGCAGCCCTCCTCGACACGGCCCAAGCTTCCTTGCTCCGTTTGGAGCTTTGGTTTGCAGCCTTGCCGATGCTTGAAGAGCTCAATCTCAGCGAAGCTTTGCTCCTTGCCTGCAAGATCTCAAACTGCATCGAAGACTCTTGAAAGACGCTTCGTAGCTTAGGCTGAAGCTCCGCTTGGAGGAGTTGTCTCTCCACGTCCAAGGGTGCCCCAAGGCCCTCGACCTGCTGCAATACGTTTCGTCGTGATAAAAAGGGGAGAAGGGACGGATACGGTTCCTACGGTTGAGATTTCGTGCTGGTTGAGGGTTGAGTGCTCCCTGAGAGGTTCCCCAAGCTTCGAAGCAGGCATTGCGCCTTGGCATGGCGATGTGTCTGTGCCCATGCAGTGCCCTCCATGTATGCATCTCATTTAGCAGTGCGAAGTCGTTGGCAGCGAGGCACAATGCCGCCCGAAAGCTTCAGAGCCGTGACAAGGACTTGCAGATGTGGCTCTGCATCGAGGACTGCGCTCGGTGTTCTACCAGGGGTGATTAGCGACTAGCTGCAGCAGACGCAGACCTCTGGTCGGGAGGATGCAGCGACGTGGACGCAGCAGCTCCAGGCTCTGCTGCCATGGGATCGCATCCGGAAGTTGCAAGGCTTCCAAAGCCCGGGCCTCAGAGGTTCAAGATCAACGGCTTCCTTGCCGGCATTCCCTTCCACTGCCTGCAGGCAGCGGCTCGGAGAAAGGGCAAAGCACGAGAACAGAATCCGAGATCAACCAGGAGCAACAACAAATTGCAACATCTTCCCTGGCAGAAACCCTAAACCCCAAGCCTGCCCTTGGAGCAGGACTTGCCGTTTCCATGCAGCCACGGGCGCTGCCCACGCTTCCATGCGAACCTGCGCTTTGGCTTCATCCTTGTGCGAATGCCTGGTTATATAAGTGGCACGGTCCTTTCAGGAATGGATATTGCGACCAGCACTTCTTCTGCAGCCTCCGGCGGAGTGCATTCAAATCCTTCCAAGAGGTCCGGCCCATGGCTGATCAGCTCGGTTCAAGGTTTATGTAGGTGCAAAGAAATCCCACGGCTTCTTGTTTGCTAGAGGCTCGGTGTTGGTCTGAGTTGGCTCTGATCTTCTTCGTGCAAGCAGCTGCCGACATCGAGTCCAGAGGCCAGCATCCGATCTGGTTTGGGGTGGACATTCAGGGAGCCTGCAAGGTTAGAAAAGCTGAAACATCTGATCGAAAGAAGAAGTAGCAGCTTCGGTGATAGCGGCAGTTTGGGATACAAAGGCCTGCTGCTGCTGATTCTGCTGTCCCTGCACCTTGACGACTATACAGATTCGCCAGCATTTGAACACCATGGCTAGGCCTTGAATTGTCCAACAGGCACGCAAAACATCCCAGGTATCCGGTTCTGGTCTTTGGTGTGGCGAACGTGAGCGGCTTCTCCGTGTCCTGGCACTGTGGGAATTGACCTCTGGAGTATCCCCACTCTGCTGCATGCGGGACTCGCCGGACCATTTGAGGTCTCCTCGCTGTCCATGGTGTTGCTGGCTCTGCTGGTTGCCTCCTTCTCCTTCGCAAGTTTCCGTTTCGACCAGATGCAACGCGCGGCACGAGAGTTTTCCCTGTCCTCGGAGGCTTTCTACTCGAAGGCACGCACGCTGAGACAATGCATATACAAGTTAAGATGGGTACTCCCGTAGTCCTGTGCCTACCAGCAACAACGGGGCCCCTGCGACACTGGCGAAGTCATGCACAGAGGTGATGCCCAAATCTCCGTGCATCAGCAGGTGTTGGAGGATGACGGCCACCTGTCCCACACCTCGCTGGTCTTCGGTGTAGATGGGGAGAAATATCCAAGCGTGGACCAAGTGCGGCAGGAGCATGATTCCCCGACTTCCAGACAACATGTACACTAGCAGAATTAGCCGGCAAGCAGAATGCAAGCATCAATCAAACACAAAGAAATCTGCAGGAGACGGTGAGCGATTTGCAGCTTGGCTGCAGCTGCTTGCAGTGCTGCGCTCTTCAGCGGCTGCCCGAGGAAAAGCAGCTTTCTGTCTGCGCGGCAGCACCTTCCGAGCTTTGAGCTGCTTGGTTGTGGGGAGAGCATCGAACGGCTGTGGGAGCTTGAGCTTGCTTGAGCATCTTCCTGAGGAGCGCGGTGCAGAAGGTTGTGAGGGCAGTGGATGCAGATGGCATGGAAGCACACCTGAAGTGCGGGGATGAGGCTCTCCTTGCTTCCGAGTTCCAAGGCACAGGGAAAGTGTCGGGATACGTTGAATCTGAGTGGCAACATATGAATATAGGCCTTTACAAGTCTCGGCGGTTTTCAGGAGCTGTGGACATCTTGCAATATGAGATCTACTGCAAAGACATCCTGCACATGCGGCAAACATGGAACGAGCTGAGCAGGCCCGAACGGCCCCTGTGAGCCTGTGCACGGATGCAGTCGCCCTGCATTTCATTTTTCGTCATAGTTCATCGCCTTTGTCAGGGCTTTCCAGGGCGAGGAGCAGCCGATCCGCATCGTGGCCTTGCGAGACGGCTTCGCAGAAGAAGACAGCAAGCGAAGGTGCTGTGAAGTCGTGCTTTGCATCGAGGGCCGCGTGCTCAGTGAGAGTGGCGAGTCGTGCGGCGTGTGTTTTTTGCTGACTTTGCAGCAAGGCTACTTCGCTACTGTGCTGCTTTTGGAGCGATCTTTGGATTCCGCAGAAAGGAAGCTTGCTGGCCTTTGCCGCATGGCTCCCCGGCTTGTGTGTTGCGCACGTATGGCGAGCGCCCATAAACCCGGAGTCAATGTATCCAACAGGTAAAAAGAAACAGAACGCAACAGCACTCCAAAAGATTCTAAGGCACAGAATTTCGGCCTTCTGGTGGACCCGCGACCCGGCAGAGGCCAAGAAAGCAAGCAGAAGGCGAAGGCGAAGAGGTCTCCGAGACCTTCTCTGTGGCTTACCATTATCCTGGGCCTGGTGAGGGCGACGGCTCTGCTGTGCAGCGGGTATTTCGCCTTACAGTACTTCCTGCGCTACGGGCCGCCGGTGCTAAGCGAGAGCCTGCCAGGGCTCGGTGCTTGGCTGAAGATTGAAGACGCAGAGGACAGATCCTGGTTCCAGGCAATCAGCCTGGCCCTTCCCTATGCGGTCCTTGTCTTTGTTTTCAGCACCTTGTCTACAATCTGACCCAGACATGCAAAAGGGCTTCGGAGCTTCAATGTGTTTAGGGGGAGCTCGCTGCAGAGGTCTGTTGTTGCTCGATGCTATCGCAGCCGTCCCCAGGTCAGCCCAATTGAGAACAGAAATCTCATGTGAACCAAAGGGAAAAGCTTGATAGGTTTTGATGGTAACAGTGAAAAGCATGGACTTTCGATCCCTTAGGCCATGAGAAATGTTCGGCCAAAGCAGCGGCAACAATTCATACTTCTTAGACTTCATTAGACTTCGAAGCCGAAACAACGGCAACAAATCGTACTTCGTAGCGCTGGGGCACCGATTCGCGGCCAAAACAACGGCAACAAATCTAGCTTCCTAGCACTGAGGCCAAGACAACGGCTACAACATCGTACTTCTTAGCAGTGGGGCACGGCTTCAAGGCCAAAGAAACGACAACACATCGCACTTCTTAGCACAGGGGCACCACTTCGAGGCCAAAACAACGGCAAGAAACCAACAAACCGTACTTGCTAGCACTGGAGAACCACTTCGAGGCCAAAGCAACTTCAACAAATCGTACTTCGGCACCACTTCAAGGCCAAAACAGCGGCAAAGAAATCGTACTTCTTAGTGGGGCACCATTGCGAGGCCAGAGCAACTGCAACAAATGTACTTAACAGCACTGGGGCACCACTTCGAGGCCACAGCAGCAGCAACAAATCGTACTTCTTCGCATTGGGGCAATACTTCGAGGCCGAAGCAGCGGCAAGAAATCGTACTTCTTAGCAACAAATGTACTTCTTGGCACTGGGGCACCACTTCGAGGCCAAAGCAACGGCATCGTATTTCAGTATTTCTGCAACCGCAACAAATTGTACTGCTCAGCATTGGGGCACCGCTTCGAGGCTAGCGGTGTCAGAAAAGTTTCTGTTTGATCCTTCGACGTCGGCACTTCAGATTGTTGAGACAGAGAAGTCCCAAAGAGTCGACCCACGGAAAGGGAAGTTGAGCTGGGTTTAGACCGTCGTGAGGTCACGACCTTCTGCGGTGCCGGCGTCGGGTGTCCCGCAGGCCGACATAGCAGATTTGTGCAGCAACAGATCGGACGTGCGCAGAGTTCGTGTCAGGCTGCATTCTTTGGTTGCGCACTGTTCAGAAGGCAATCGCAGCTGAAGGTTACGGGAGGAAGAGCGCGGACAACTAATCCAACAGACGGTCCAAATCCTTCAATTTTCAATTTGTGATGTTTTGCGTTCTTCATGAACAGCAACAGCAGACCATGGAGGCTGAAACCTTCCCAGATCATCTTTGAGCGGCACTTTGGAGTCCACGGCAACTGCTATGTTGTCAAGGCAGGGCTTCCGAAGCTTTACGGTTTGGGCTTAGGGTTTAGGGTTTAGGGTTCAGGAGTTCCCTGCAATCTTTGTTGGCGCGGCTCAGCTAAATCATGTCGTGCGCTTTTCTGACCTGAGCGCCTTGAAGGTCGCACTGATCCAGATAATGACAGTGCTCCTGCAAGCCTTCGGGAAGGCGGATTCTCACGAATAGGACAGATACTCCCCGAATCTTTGGGGAGATACGCCATGTTCGCAATAAGCGTCCGAATCAATGCAATCCAGGACCTAAAGTTCCCCCTGCCAGGTACCGCTTCTGGGAGGGACTGTCACATTTGCAATGTATCAGAACATCCCAGCAGCCTTGGTGCTGAAACGATGCGTCTGGATCTTCTATGTGCTGCTGACCTTCAACAGCCTGTACCCGAGTATCCTTTTTGTGCGGCCAGATTCCCGCTGGTGTCGCTATGGCTCCTCGGAGTGATCGAGAGCGAGTGACAGTGAGGGGAAGTGTAGACGACGTGTCTTCCTGCAGGGGACACAGCCGAGGTGCTGCTGTCATGGATGTGGTGATGGATCTGGGATACATGCTCACCTATTTGCTCACCGTGGCTCCTTGTTGGGATTTAGAGAAGGCCGTGCCGAGAGTCAGTCTAGCACGGCTCAGGTGACCGCCATGTCCGAGCTGACGCTGGAGACGGCCGTGCGTGGCAACTTCGGGGATGCGGAGGAGCTGGACCTCAGCAATAGCAGCTTGAGCACGAATGGAAGTGCCGCCAGCACTGTCGGGCAGCTCACATCGTGTGCGCTAAGGCATAAGCCCAACCTTCGCTTTCCCCTCTGACATCCTGCAGTTCCTGGCGGTGTACATCAGCCTTGCGCACACCTGTTGTGCCTGCCGCTCTGTCGAACGTGCCAGGGATCTGGGCAGTCTGGGCGGTCTGGGCGAAAGCTCTGTGGGGCCAAAGCAATCGAAGCGACCGATCAATCACCGCACGGTCTTTCCTACCCGTCATGGCCGGCTGGTGCTTCGATGCCTCAAGGCACTGTACTCTCCCATCCTGCTCCTGGTGCTTTTCCTGTTTCTTCGCTCTCCGGACATGTACCCTGGCCACTCCGAAGACTTCAGCTGCTTCCCGTGCCGCTGCTCTCAGGAGGCGAGGCGCCTGGAAAGCTGCCGATTAGCAGCCGTACTCCGACAGCCGGAGCTGGCCCTGCCCGGCGTCCACAGCATCGCCCAAGCAGCGTTGGACCCCCTAGGCTGCTATGTACGGCGCCTATCCCTGTCCAACCACAAGTTGACCTCCCTGCCGGCGAAACGGTTCCGGCACCTGAGTTGCCTGGAAGCCCTGGACCTGGGCAGAGGACGCCTCGAGCACCTGGAGGATGAGGCCTTCGAGGGCCTGGCGCAGCTGCGCCTCCTGTCGCTCAGCCAAAACTTGCTGACCGACCTCCCCACCCAGGTTCTCAAACCGCTGCTCCGCTTGGAGCAGCTCCTTCTAGGTGGCAAAAGCGACAAACAAGGCAATGTAATCGTGAGCGGGAACCAGCTTGTGAGTTTGCCGAACTTCACGCAGAACCCTCGGCTGAGAGTGTTGGACGTCAGCGAGAACAATCTGAAGAACTTGGAGGACGCCACCTTCTCGCATCTCCACAGACTCCGAGTCCTGGACCTCGGCCGCAACAACCTCCTCAACGTCTCCGACCACACCTTCGCAGGCTTGACCTCGCTTCAGAAGCTGGATTTGGGCAGCAACAAGCTGGAACAGCTTCCGGAAACGGTCTTCCAAAACCTGACCTCCCTTCAGCAGCTGGATTTGCACAGCAACAAGCTGGCAGAGCTCCCGGAAACAGTCTTCCAGGGCTTGACCTCCCTGCAGACGCTGGATTTGCGGTACAACAACCTGGAGCTCCCGGAGCAGGTCTTCCAGGGCTTGACCTCCCTTCAGAAGCTGGATTTGCGCTGGAACCAGCTGGCCGAGCTCCCGGAAACGGTCTTCCAGGGCTTGACCTCCCTTGAGACGCTGGAGTTGTTCTACAACAAGCTGGCAGAGCTCCCAGCAGCGGTCTTCCAGGGCTTGACCTCACTTGAGACGCTGAAGTTGCACGACAACAAGCTGGCAGAGCTCCCGGAGAAGGTCTTCCATGGCTTGACCTCCCTTGAGACACTGGAGTTGAACAGCAACAACCTGGCAGAGCTCCCGGAGAAGGTCTTCCAGGGCTTGACCTCGCTTCAGGTGTTGGAGTTGTACAGCAACCAGCTGGCAGAGCTCCCAGAAACGGTCTTCCAGGGCTTGACCTCTCTTAAGAGGCTGGATTTGGGCAGCAACTACAAGCTGGCAGAGCTCCCGGAGAAGGTCTTCCAGGGCTTGACCTCCCTTGAGACACTGGAGTTGAACAGCAACAACCTGGCAGAGCTCCCGGAGAAGGTCTTCCAGGGCTTGACCTCTCTTAAGAGGCTGGAGTTGTTCTACAACAAGCTGGCAGAGCTCCCCGCAGCGGTCTTCCAGGGCTTGACCTCCCTTGAGACGCTGGATTTGCGCGTCAACATCAAGCTGGCAGAGCTCCCGGAAACGGTCTTCCAGGGCTTGACCTCTCTTAAGAGGCTGGATTTGGGCAACAACTACAAGCTGGCAGAGCTCCCGGAGAAGGTCTTCCAGGGCTTGACCTCCCTTGAGACACTGGAGTTGAACAGCAACAACCTGGCAGAGCTCCCGGAGAAGGTCTTCCAGGGCTTGACCTCTCTTAAGAGGCTGGAGTTGTTCTACAACAAGCTGGCAGAGCTCCCCGCAGCGGTCTTCCAGGGCTTGACCTCCCTTGAGACGCTGGATTTGCGCGTCAACATCAAGCTGGCAGAGCTCCCGGAAACGGTCTTCCAGGGCTTGACCTCTCTTAAGAGGCTGGATTTGGGCAACAACTACAAGCTGGCAGAGCTCCCGGAGAAGGTCTTCCAGGGCTTGACCTCCCTTGAGACACTGGAGTTGAACAGCAACAACCTGGCAGAGCTCCCGGAGAAGGTCTTCCAGGGCTTGACCTCCCTTGAGACACTGGAGTTGAACAGCAACAACCTGGCAGAGCTCCCGGAAAAGGTCTTCCAGGGCTTGACCTCGCTTCAGGTGTTGGAGTTGTTCTACAACAAGCTGGCAGAGCTCCCGCAAAGGGTCTTCCAGGGCTTGACCTCCCTTGAGAGGCTGGATTTGAGCGACAACAAGCTGGCAGAGCTCCCGGAAACGGTCTTCCAGGGCTTGACCTCCCTTGAGAGGCTGGATTTGAGCGGCAACAAGCTGGCAGAGCTCCCGGAAACGGTCTTCCAGGGCTTGACCTCCCTTGAGACGCTGGAGTTGTTCTACAACAAGCTGGCAGAGCTCCCCGCAGCGGTCTTCCAGGGCTTGACCTCCCTTGAGACGCTGGATTTGAGCGTCAACATCAAGCTGGCAGAGCTCCCGGAAACGGTCTTCCAGGGCTTGACCTCCCTTGAGACGCTGGAGTTGTTCTACAACAAGCTGGCAGAGCTCCCAGCAGCGGTCTTCCAGGGCTTGACCTCACTTGAGACGCTGAAGTTGCACGACAACAAGCTGGCAGAGCTCCCGGAGAAGGTCTTCCATGGCTTGACCTCCCTTGAGACACTGGAGTTGAACAGCAACAACCTGGCAGAGCTCCCGGAGAAGGTCTTCCAGGGCTTGACCTCGCTTCAGGTGTTGGACTTGTACAGCAACCAGCTGGCAGAGCTCCCGCAAAGGGTCTTCCAGGGCTTGACCTCCCTTAAGATGCTGCATTTGGGCGGCAACAGGCTGGCACAGCCAGTGAGGCGCTGTGTTGAGGCCGCCTTGAGCTGCGAGAATTGCAGCTGCGAGGCTTCTTGAGGCCACAAGTTTTTTTAATTTATTTGCATTTAATTGCTGTACTTCAGCCTGCCGAGACAGGGAATTGCACGCGTTTTCATCTGCTGCAGGGCTTAAGCCCTCTGGTGAAGCTTTTCAAATGCCTGAGGCGATTATCCTCCTTATATCCCCTACGGTAGTCCCCTCCAAGGCGTTTAGACTCTATAGCCACAGAGCTCACGTGCAACTCTAGGCCTGCTAAGCTCTCTGCTCCTCGGCCTTCCCGAGGTGATCTCTCCAAAACGAGAGCCAGGATCCTCCGCCGCTAGGCCCCTGGTATATCGGGTACAACAGTAGCATTGGGTTTAGGGTTTTCGGGTTCATGGGTTTAGGGTTTAGGGTTTCATTTTGAGGATCCTCCGCTTTAGGGTTTCTTGACTGCGTCTCACGGGAGACAGTCACCTGTGAGTAATTCGAAGGGAATGGTCGCGACCTTGAATTGAAGTGTTTCAGCTTCGCACTTCCTCGTTTGCATCAGATGTCGGGCTCATGTTGACTGTCTAAGCCCCTAAGCTCCAAGCCCTAAGCCCGAAACGCCTAAACCCTAACCCTAAACTCTATGCTACTGTTGTACGCGAGCCTAGCGGCAACCGCCGGCACTGCGATCTTTAGAGCTGAGATGGAAGCCCAAAGATGCCGGTGGCCAAGGATGCCGATGATTTTAAGCCTAAGCCGCTAAGCTGCAAACCCAAAAACGCTAACCCTAAACTCTGAACCCTAATACCCTAGACCCTAATAAACCCTAAACCCCAAACCCTAGACCCTAAAGCCTAAACCATGATGATAGGAGCTTTCAGTTCGCTATCCTTCAGTCCTAAGTCTGATGTAGCACCTATAGAGTACCGTGAACTCTTCGAAGATCCGTTGCGCGTTGTGCTTGGGATTCTACAGCAAGCAGAATGATGTCGTACGAAACAGAGGAATAGGAAAGCAGAAGGTCTTAGGACTCGTGCATGGGCTGTCAAGTCGATCCTTTGGACGTGCTGTAGAGGCTGCTGGCACCAAGAAGCATATGCTGCAAACAGGATAGGGAAAGCGAGAATGCGGGCGCAAGGCGTGGGGCCGAGGATGCTGCCTGGTCTGGGTTTTCTTCTATACGCAGGCTCTCAAGATATGGGTTCCCCCCAGTGTAAGTTGATCATGTTTGGACTCCCCACAAAGAGCGGAGGGAAGGAGTTACGTAGGAGCCCTCCGAACCCGGAACACTGGAGCGAAACAATGGGCTCCTGAGGCCCGCGCCAGCCAGTGTTCTGCATCTATTTCACGCCCCGTACACTGCTCATTTGGACCCCCGGAGCATCTCATCGTTCGTCAAGTTGACGGGATCGGCTTTAATCAGGGTTTTGAGGCCCATTATAAGGAACACCCCAAAATGGTACAGGTAATCATTTAGGCCCCGACCCAAAACCCCACACCTAAACTCTATAAGCGCTATAAACCCCAAGCCCTAAAGCCTAAGCCGTCCTTGTTGCCTTGTCCCTCCTGGGAGGTCGATGCGCTGAAGGCAAGACCACTCGGCACTGAGCCGGAGACCCAGAGAGGTTTAGGCTTTAGGGCCTTTAGGGTTCAGGGTTTAGGGCCCCTTGTCGCCTTGGAGAGAGCATTGTCCCATCTCAAGAGGTGCTTATGCGAGGCGGGAAGTTTGAGTGCCATAGTGCCATCTTTGAAGGCGTTGTCAAAGCAATCTGGCACAGGATAAACCGGAACCCTAAACACAAAACCCTATCAATATTTTACACCCCAAACCCTATCAATACTAAGCCCTGAATCCTAAACCCCATAAACCTCAGGAGGCAGAGATGGGTGCACGTTCTGGAGGCTTCAGGGGCTCAGGTGTGGGTTTCGGCGGTCCGGGGTCTTGGGTCTAGGGGTTTAGGCTGCGATTTAGGCGTCTCCTGGCGGATCACAGCAGCAGTGGCAGCTGTCACACTATCCGGTTAACAGTCGCTGTGGTTTGTGGTGCGATTGTGTTTTGTGACTGCGGCCCCATCACAAAAGAATCCCATTGCCACTACGATGGAAGCTTGAAAGATAGATTGGATCAGGCAGAAGCCCTCTTCCCCGCGTCAGCGTTGCTCGCACCCCCCGATCGGCATATCGAGCCCAGACTTAGTTTCCTCGTATACAGTAATTCAGACAGTGATCTGACCGATCGAGGGAAGCCCTCATGACCAGGCCTCCGCAGAAAGCTGCTGTGCCAGTGCGCTCCGTCGAAAGCGCCGCCGTGGCGCTGGCAAAGGCGCCTCAAGAAGGTTGCTTCACGTATTCTCTAGCTAGGGTTTATGGGATCATAGGGTTTAGGGTTTCGGTTTCTTACATAACGTCTATGGGAGTTTAGGGTTGAAGATGCGCTGCCAGGCCGACCTTAGTAGTGTATGCATCTTTCAGAAACCTTGGCTCTAAAAGGAGGGGATGGTTCCAGGAAAATGTTGCTAGTACGCATGTTTATTGTGTGCTGCATAAAGATGGGGAGAGGATCAAGCAGGTTTTGCCTTGGGGTTGCTGTCTCGGTTGAGGGGTCCCGGTTCAGCTTGCAGCCCAGCAGACCCTATGAACTGAAGATACGTCGGCCCAGGCCCACAAATGCGCGCGCGCGAAGGGATTCTAGTTTGCCTTTGCCAGGAGGTCTTCCTCGCTGTAGCCGAAGTGCACAAACTTCGTGCGCAGAAGGTCCACTTAAACCCTAAACCCCTAAATCCCTACACCCCTAAACCCTAAACCCCTAAATCCCTAAATCCCTAAACCTCCAAACCCCTATATACACCTCACTCGGGGATGCTCCGTTTGCCTCTTGGGCGATCGCAGGAGCGTGGCAGGCCGCAGCTCGAAGCCCGGGGCCTTACAGTCCCACACATTCTGGGAAAACGAAATTGGATCCAAGACGCCTTAGGGGTGCACCTCCCAAAGGATTTATAGGGTTTATGGAGATTGTGTAAGGCTTCAAAGGCGATTTCTACATATTTTCCTTGAAAAAGGCATTTCTATGCATCGTCGTCTTGGGTTTAGGGCTTAGGGTCTGAGATGCTCTTAATGAGCTTTCTCCAACCCTAAACCCTAAACCACCCTAAACCCCGTTTACCTCAACTCTCACCCTAAAAAAGGCAAGGGGGTGCTGGGCCTCCTAAGAGGCTCAATTTTGATACTCTTTTGCTTGTAAATGGGAGCCGCTCCCCTTGTGCCAGAACCTGTAAACCAGAAATCCTGAAGACGAAAATATGTAGGGATCGTCTTTGAAGCCCTATACACAGTCCATAAACGTTATACATCCTTTATAGAAATTTAGGGTTTAGGGTGTAGGGTTAAGGGTTTCCACAAACCCTATACATCCTTTATAGAAATAGTCTTTAAACCCTAGACCGGGCTGGGGCAGATCGGCAGCTCGACCACACGGGGAGAAGAACAGTAGGGTTTAGGGATTAGGGTTAAGGGGGTTTAGGGTTTAAGGTTTAGGGTTATTTGGACTGATGAACTCAATCTTGATTGCGAGGAATGCAGGAGATAAGACAGAAGGAAGAACACGTAACGAAAGCTGCAAGGACAAAAAACAACCATAAACTACACAAGAAAGCAAGCAGAACGAACTAAAGCAGATTACAGCAGAAGAGAACCGACCCCAGAACCACAAACATGTAGAAAGACAGACTGACAAACACCAACAAAGACAGAGGCTCTCCTTTAGCGTCTGCCTGCTTTGCTATGTGTTTTTCTGCTGTGGGCAGGCTGTGCCATCATGGCCTGCTCGTCGTTAGCTTCTCAGTTGGATGTCGAGTGTGGCCCCTCATATCAAGATGTCCGCTGCACGTACGGTGCGTGTTCGATACAGCTGAGGGCTGCTCGCAGCATCGCATGCCGCGAAGTTTCGGTCCATATCAGGTTGGGGCAGGTCGGTTGCTACTCAAGGCCTTTTCGCAGCGGTCTTTACTTACAGGTTCTGATCGTGTGCAGACAGGATTCACTGTCTTTCCCGCCCGGCAGAGCCCGGAGTCCCCGACCGATTTGTTTCAAGGGATGCTGCACACGACAGCGTCCGAAATTCGTGGCCGCCATGCCTGGCACAGAGAGCCGTGCCTCGAGTGGTTTTGCTGCTGCCGTGCATCTTTCATGTTTCAACACCGTGGAAGTGGCCGTGGAGGGGACTGCTACTGCAAGTGCCCCGGAGCAACAGGTAATGTGAAGCAGAAAAGAATAGAGTTGATGTGTGAAGCTTTTCTGGGTTTGTTCAGTGTCTCATTGAATGCTGCCTCTCGCAGGTGATGTTGTCGCAGCGGTGAAGGCGTGCCTGGGCGAAGAATTTGGGTGCAACCGGTCACCTCAGCTTTCCAGGAGTTCTGCTATGCATATCTAAACCCTAAACATCCCCAAACCCTAATCCCTAAACCCCGTTAAGCTTAGATCTGAGGAAGTTGCCCGGAGACCCTTGGCATGGAAACGTCTTGCTGTCACGCGGCGCCCGGAAGTTCACGGAGACAGACGAGATGCCGCCTCAGACGCAGGCTGGCAACGAGTTCCTTGCGGGGAGCACTTGAGAAGATATCCCCTAGGCCTTCAATGCTAAACTCCTACAACCTAAACCCTAAACCCTAAACCCTAAACCCTAATTCCACCACTTTGTGGTATCTCAGGTTGGCTCTGGCGAACTATGGCCGCTTACATTCAGCCGGCAGCCCGCTCCAAATCCCGACAGAGCTCAGCGGCATTACCATTCCGCAAATTCAGGCCGTTGAGATTTTCTTGGCCAGTTTGAGTCCACTGTGGCAAAGCGTTCCTTTGAGTGGCACCTGTCGACGAGGCCCTACTCGCCTTCATGCAAGGTCTGGTCCTTATGGCCTTTATGTTGTCCGTCACTGTCACTGCTGGCCTGCCCAACACTACTTGCTTTGCACACATCTGCCGTTGGCATCGCTTGCAATTCCTCAGTTGTGGCACATGTTCCGTTATGCAAGGTATGGTCCAGTGTTGGTTTGGCACGTTTGGTGCAGAGTGCGGGCTACCTCTGTCCTTTGAGTCCTTCAATCTGCGCCCTGGGTACATGTGAGCAGACGCTTTCGTAGCATCATCGCTTCATCGATGCGTATGCGTTGATGCCCGCAACCTAGGTATCATGCAGACTACTGGATCTTGCAGCCGGCGACTGCAGGAGAGCGACGGAAGGGCTTCAGCGGCAAATGCATGCAGCAAAAGCCAAAGACAGAAAGCGGTTTTCGTGGCTACAGGAGCAGGTGGGCGCGGCTGCAGCTATGTGGAGTCCCGCGGCAGTCGCGTTGACCATTTTCTTGAAAGTAACCGCTTGAAAGTAACCGCATGCAGCAGAGGGTTCAGTCAACCCTCAGGGCGAACGCAGGCTTGTGCGTGCATTGCCCCGCATCTTAGGCTCGTGGCAGAGAGCATAGAAGCACAACGTCCCACGTGGTTTGTATCACATGCCTGGAAAGAGCCAATCGTGCCTTGGTTCATCTTCTTTGTTTGTGCTTTCTAGAGAAGCTTGAACCCTTCCAGAATGATTTCTGCACACTCTCAACTCTCCCGTGGCTGAAATCAGGTGCTGTTCCTGCGGTGCTTGCTCCGCCACGCTGCCGTGCGAGACTTGCGCGGAGATCCTGCGTACTGGGTCTGTGCCTATGCGAACAACCAGCATGCACCCAGGCAGCCTCGAACTGAAACACCAGTCCTTGACCGCTCAGAAAAACCCTCTCCCAAGGCACTCGGCGATGCCATCCCCACAGGCCGGGTGAGTCCTTGCCGCCTCGTCGTGATCGTCATGCCCGAGAGACCACATTCGACAGGTCCTGAAAGGAACTGATCACATGGTTCGTAGCATCTTTGTTGCACGGGTATCGTGATACTTATATGAAGAATACCATCCAACCGACAGATCCGCGGAAATCATCATTTTACTTGGCGATGATGCTCTGCCGTGGAGTGCTGCTGGTGCTGGATGCTGCAGCCACGCCCTTTCAGAGAATCTGGTGCCACCCGGCGTGTCTGCGTGGTGCTTCACGGTGCTTCCGATGTTTCGTCTGCTCTGCCATAAGCAGCTGCTCCAGCTGAGGCTGTTTCGAGGAAGCAATTGCTGCGGCCCGGCTGTTGTGATTGCTCTGCCTCTGCATCGCTCAGGTCGTTTAGATGAGTCTGAAGTTATAGATAGATGTTCACAGGAAGTTGAGTCTTGAATGTAGTGCTACCTTTAAGGGCCCTGTCGGAGGCCTCTCAAAGCTTCAAAAGTTTCAAAGCCCCGACCGCCTCCCCGGCAGGTTGAAAACTCCGCCAAGCTCTTTCTGGACGTGGCGGCGACAAGCGGCGATATGGCCCACATCCTTACGGACCAGTGCGGGTAAATCTGTAGATTGTACAGCCCCGCTTGCCTAGGTCCTAGGTGTTGATTCCCAGCAAATAGCGCATTTTTATGCGCAGTTGTTCTTGTCATCCTGCAGGATGGCCTTGCGGGAAATGAGGCCAAGTTGCTGCCCCTGCTGGGGCTACTTGCCAAATCCCGGCGTGAGGAACCTTTCCCCGCCAATTTACTGGAGCACGGACTCGGAGTCCGCATTGAGATTGCCGAGGCCTCCAGGGAGGAGGACAAGACACGAATCTTGAACAGCATTGCCTTCCCACGAGCAGGAACGCAGGCCCTGGATGAGGCACCAAAGGAGGAGCACGACAAGTATGGAGCCGTGAATCGGGCATTGAGGAGCCACTTTGCTTTGAGCAGCCTCTATGCATGCTACACTCGAGACACCGACCCAAGCAATTTTCTGGCTGCACTCCGTGTGGATGCTGCCCGCCTTTCCGTGCAGCTCTCATTGACTGGCTGCAAACACTTCAGAGATGCACAGATGCGCGCGCTCTTGGCTCATTTGCCAAGAACTCTTCTGTGCCTCCGCCTGGACCTTGGCCACACAGGCCTGCAGACCATCGCAGTGGACGGCTTTTGCTGCCAGCTGCGCACACTGCAGCTTCGCTTCTCAGGGGCATCGCTGCGAGAAGCTGTCGGCATAGCAGCCCTCCTCGACACGGCCCAAGCTTCCTTGCTCCGTTTGGAGCTTTGGTTTGCAGCCTTGCCGATGCTTGAAGAGCTCAATCTCAGCGAAGCTTTGCTCCTTGCCTGCAAGATCTCAAACTGCATCGAAGACTCTTGAAAGACGCTTCGTAGCTTAGGCTGAAGCTCCGCTTGGAGGAGTTGTCTCTCCACGTCCAAGGGTGCCCCAAGGCCCTCGACCTGCTGCAATACGTTTCGTCGTGATAAAAAGGGGAGAAGGGACGGATACGGTTCCTACGGTTGAGATTTCGTGCTGGTTGAGGGTTGAGTGCTCCCTGAGAGGTTCCCCAAGCTTCGAAGCAGGCATTGCGCCTTGGCATGGCGATGTGTCTGTGCCCATGCAGTGCCCTCCATGTATGCATCTCATTTAGCAGTGCGAAGTCGTTGGCAGCGAGGCACAATGCCGCCCGAAAGCTTCAGAGCCGTGACAAGGACTTGCAGATGTGGCTCTGCATCGAGGACTGCGCTCGGTGTTCTACCAGGGGTGATTAGCGACTAGCTGCAGCAGACGCAGACCTCTGGTCGGGAGGATGCAGCGACGTGGACGCAGCAGCTCCAGGCTCTGCTGCCATGGGATCGCATCCGGAAGTTGCAAGGCTTCCAAAGCCCGGGCCTCAGAGGTTCAAGATCAACGGCTTCCTTGCCGGCATTCCCTTTCCACTGCCTGCAGGCAGCGGCTCGGAGAAAGGGCAAAGCACGAGAACAGAATCCGAGATCAACCAGGAGCAACAACAAATTGCAACATCTTCCCTGGCAGAAACCCTAAACCCCAAGCCTGCCCTTGGAGCAGGACTTGCCGTTTCCATGCAGCCACGGGCGCTGCCCACGCTTCCATGCGAACCTGCCCTTTGGCTTCATCCTTGTGCGAATGCCTGGTTATATAAGTGGCACGGTCCTTTCAGGAATGGATATTGCGACCAGCACTTCTTCTGCAGCCTCCGGCGGAGTGCATTCAAATCCTTCCAAGAGGTCCGGCCCATGGCTGATCAGCTCGGTTCAAGGTTTATGTAGGTGCAAAGAAATCCCACGGCTTCTTGTTTGCTAGAGGCTCGGTGTTGGTCTGAGTTGGCTCTGATCTTCTTCGTGCAAGCAGCTGCCGACATCGAGTCCAGAGGCCAGCATCCGATCTGGTTTGGGGTGGACATTCAGGGAGCCTGCAAGGTTAGAAAAGCTGAAGCATCTGACCGAAACAAAAGAAGCAGCTTCGGTGATAGTGGCAGTTTGGGATACAAAGGCCTGCTGCTGCTGATCATGCTGTCTCTGCACCTTGACGACCATGTATACAGATTCGCCAGCATTTGCAAACCATGGCTAGGCCTTGAATTGTCCAACAGGCACGCAAAACATCCCAGGTATCCGGTTCTGGTCTTTGGTGTGGCGAACGTGAGCGGCTTCTCTGTGTCTTGGCACTGTGAGAGTTAGCTTCCGGTGTATCCCCACTCTGCTACATTTGAGACTCGCGGGACCATTTGAGGTCTCCTCGCTGTCCACGCTGTTGCTGGCTCTGCTGGTTGCCTCCTTCGCCTTCGCAAGTTTCCGTTTCGACCAGATGCAACGGGCGGCACGGGAGTTCTCTTTGTCCTCGGAGGCTTTCTACTCGAAGGCACGCACGCTGCTGCAGTGCATGTAGGTACTCCCGTGGTCCTGTGCACACCAACGCGCAACCATGGGGCCTATACCTGCGACACTGACAAAGTCGTGCACAGAGGATCTCCGCGCGCGCATGTGAGCAGGTGTTGGAGGATGACGGGCACCTGTCCCACACCTCGCTGGTCTTCGGTGTAGATGGGGAGAAATATCCGAGCGTGGACCAAGTGCGGCAGGAGCATGATTCCCCGACTTTCAGACGAAATGTACAGTAGCAGAATTAGCCAGCAAGCAGAATGCAAGCATCCATCATACTCTAAGAAAGATGCAGTTCCTGGTCAGTTCTGGTCATAAACCTGCAGGAGACGGTGAGCGACTTGCAGCTTGGCTGCAGCTGCTTGCAGTGCTGCGCTCTTCAGCGGCTGCCCGAGGAAAAGCAGCTTTCTGTCCGCGCGGCAGCACCTTCCGAGCTTTGAGCTGCTTGGATTAGGGTTTAGAATTTAGGGTTTGGGGTTCCGGGTTTAGGGTGTCGGGAGAGCTTCGAAGGGCTGTGGGAGCTTGAGCTTGCTGGAGCATCTTCCCGAGGAGAGCGGTGCAGGAGGTTGTGAGGGCAGTGGATGCAGAAGGCATGGAAGCACGCCTGAAATGCGGAGATGAGGCTCTCCTTGCCTCTGAGTGCCAAGGCACAGGGGAAGTGTCGGGATACGTTGAATCTGAGTGACAACATATGAATTCAGGCCTTTACAAGTCTCGGCGGTTTTCAGGAGCTGTGGACATCTTGCAATATGAGATCTACTGCAAAGACATCCTGCACATGCGGCAAACATGGAACGAGCTGAGCAGGCCCGAACGGCCCCTGTGAGCCAGTCGCCCTGCATTTCATGTTTCGTCATCGTTCATCACCTTCGTCAGGGCTTTCCAGGGCGAGGAGCAGCCGATCCGCATCGTGGCCTTGCGAGACGGCTTCGCAGAAGAAGACAGCAAGCGAAGGTGCTGTGAAGTCGTGCTTTGCATCGAGGGCCGTGTGCTCAGTGAGGGTTGTCCGCGGTGCGCTGCGTGCTTTTTGCTCACTTTGCAGCAAGAGGATACTTCGCTACCGTGCTGCTTTTGGAGCGGTCTTTGGATTCCGCAGAAAGGAAGCTTGCAGGCCTTTGCCGCATGGCTCCCCGGCTTGTGTTTGCGCACGTATGGCGAGCGCTCATAAATCCGCAAGTCAAGTTCTTCACCATGACCCGGACATCACTCCGTGATTTTTCTGTATCCAAGAGGTAAAGAGAAACAGAACGCAGGAGAACTGCAGAAGATTCTAAGGCACAGAATTTCGGCCTTCTGGTGGAGCCGCGACACAGCAGAGGCCAAGAAAGCAAGCAGGAAGCGAAGGCGAAGAGGTCTCCGAGACCTTCTCTTTGGCTTAGCATTATCCTGGGCCTGGTGAGGGCGACGGCGCTGCTGTGCAGCGGATATTTCGCCTTGCAGTACTCCCTGCGCTACGGGCCGCCGGAGCTGCGCGAGAGCCTGCCAGGGCTCGGTGCTCTGCTGAAGATTCAAGACGCAGAGGACAGATCCTGGTTCCAGGCAATCAGCTTGGCTCTTCCCTATGCCGTCCTTGTCCTTGTTTTCAGCACCTTGTCTAGAATCTGACCCAGACATGCAAGGGCTCCGGAGCTTCAATGTGTTTAGGGGGAGCTCGCTGCAGAGGTCTGTTGTTGCTCGATGGTATCGCAACCGTTGCCAGGTAGAGCTCAATTGAGAACAGAAATCTCATGTGGACCAAAAGGGAAGAGCTTGCCAGGTTTTGATTGTCAGTACATTCACGAACAGTGAAAAACATGGACATTCGATCCTTTAGGCCATGAGAAATGTTCAGCCAAAGCAGCGGCAACAAATCGTACTTCTTGGACTTCGAAGCCGAATCCATGTCAACAAATCGTAGTTCGTAGTGCTGGGACACCGATTCGCGGCCAAAGCAACGGCAGCAAAACTAACTTCATAGCACTGAGGCCTGAGGCACCGCTTCCAGGCCAAGACAGCGACAAGAAATCGTACTTCTTAGCACTAGAGCACGGCTTCGAGGCCAAAGCAACGGCAACAAATGTACTTCTTGGCACTGGGTCACCATTTCGCGGCCAAAGCAACAGCAAGAAATCGTACTTCTCAGCATTGGGGCACTACTTCGAGGCCGATGCAGCGACAAGAAATCGTACTTCTTAGCACTAGAGTCACTAGAGCACGGCTTCGAGGCCAAAGCAACGGCAGCAAATGTACTTCTTGGCACTGGGGCAACACTTCGAGGCCAAAGCAACAGCAACCAATCGTACTTCTCAGCATTGGGGCGCTACTTCGAGACCGATGCAGCGACAAGAAATCGTACTTCTTAGCACTAGAGCACGGCTTCGAGGCCAAAGCAACGGCAACAAATGTACTTTTTGGCACTGGGTCACCATTTCGCGGCCAAAGCAACAGCAACCAATCGTACTTTTCAGCATTGGGGCACTACTTCGAGGCCGATGCAGCGACAAGAAATCGTACTTCTTAGCACTAGAGCACGGCTTCGAGGCCAAAGCAACGGCAACAAATGTACTTCTTGGCACTGGGTCACCATTTCGCGGCCAAAGCAACAGCAACAAATCGTACTTCTCAGCATTGGGGCACTACTTCGAGGCCGAAGCAGCGACAAGAAATCGTACTTCTTAGCACTAGAGCACGGCTTCGAGGCCAAAGCAACGGCAACAAATGTACTTCTTGGCACTGGGTCACCATTTCGCGGCCAAAGCAACAGCAACCAATCGTACTTCTCAGCATTGGGGCACTACTTCGAGACCGATGCAGCGACAAGAAATCGTACTTCTTAGCACTAGAGCACGGCTTCGAGGCCAAAGCAACGGCAACAAATGTACTTCTTGACACTGGGTCACCATTTCGCGGCCAAAGCAACAGCAAGAAATCGTACTTCTCAGCATTGGGGCACTACTTCGAGGCCGAAGCAGCGACAAGAAATCGTACTTCTTAGCACTAGAGCACGGCTTCGAGGCCAAAGCAACGGCAACAAATGTACTTCTTGGCACTGGGTCACCACTTCGCGGCCAAAGCAACAGCAACCAATCGTACTTTTCAGCATTGGGGCACTACTTCGAGGCCGAAGCAGCGGCAAGAAATCGTACTTCTTAGCACTAGAGCACGGCTTCGAGGCCAAAGCAACGGCAACAAATGTACTTCTTGGCACTGGGTCACCATTTCGCGGCCAAAGCAACAGCAACCAATCGTACTTTTCAGCATTGGGGCACTACTTCGAGGCCGATGCAGCGACAAGAAATCGTACTTCTTAGCATTGGGGCACCGCTTCGAGGCGATCGGTGTCATAAACGTTTCTGTCTGGTCCTTGGATGTCGGCACTTCAGATTGTTGAGACACAGAAGTCCCAAAGTGTCGGATGAATGATCCGCCGATAGGGAAGTTGAGCTGGGTTTAGACCGTCGTGCGATAGGTCAGCTGTGTCTTATTGATGAATTTGAAGCTACGACATGCTACGACAATAATCGAAGCAAAGTACGAGAGGAACAACTGGTTAGTTTGAGGTCACGACCTTCTGCGGTGCCGGCGTCGGGTGTCCCGCAGGCCGACATAGCGGGTTTGGGCAGCGATATATCGGACGTGCTCAGAGTTCGTGTTAGGCTGCATTCTTTGGTATTTCTTTGGTTGCGCACAGTTCAGAAGGCAATCGCAGGTGAACGTTACGGGAGGAAGAGCGCGGACAACTACTCCAACAGACGGTCCACATCCTTCAATTTTCAATTTTTGATGTCTTGTTTTCTTTATGAGCAGCAACAGCAGACCCTGGAGGCTGAAACCGTCCCAGATCATCTTTGAGCGGCACTTTGGAGTCCACGGCAACTGCTATGTTGTCAAGGCAGGGCTTGCGAAGCAAGAGTTTCTTGCAATCTTTGTTGGTGCGGCGCGACTTGAAGGTCGCACTGATCCAGATAATGACAGTGCTCCTGCAAGCCTTCGGGAAGGCGGGTTCTCACCATGTTCTCACCAATAGGACAGGGTGCCTCAGGTACTCCCCGAATCTTCGAGGAGATACGCCATTTTCGCAGTAAGCACAATCCCGGACGTAAAGTTGCCCCCCGTGCCAGGTACCGCTTCTGAGAGGAACCGTCACGTTTGCAATGTATCAGAACATCTCAGCAGCCTCGGTGCTGAAACGATGCTTCTGGATCTTCTATGTGCTGCTGACCTTCAACAGCCTGTTCCCGAGTATCCTGTTTGTGCGGCCAGATTCCCGCTGGTGTCGCTATGGCTCCTCGGAGTGAGCGAGACCGAGTGACGGTGAGGGGAAGTAGACAGTGCGTCCTCGTGCGGGGCACAAATCCGAGGTGCTGCCGTCATGGATGTAGTCATGGATCTGGGATACATGCTCACCTACTTGCTCACTGTGGCCCCTTGCTGACGCGACAAGCAAGATCTAGACAAGGCCGTCAGTTAAGCACGGCTCAGGTGACGGCTATGTCCGAGCTGACGCTGGAGACGGCCGTGCGTGGCAACTTCGGGGATGCGGCGGAGCTGGACCTGAGCAACAGCAGCTTGAGCAGACTTGAGCACGAATGGAAGTGCCGCCAGCACTGTCGGGTAGCTCGTATCATGTGCGCTAAGGCATAAGCCCAACCTTCGCTTTCCCCTCTGACATCCTGCAGTTCCTGGCGGTGTACATCAGCCTTGCGCACACCTGTTGTGCCTGCCGCTCTGTCGAACGTGCCAGGGATCTGGGCAGTCTGGGCGGTCTGGGCGAAAGCTCTGTGGAGCCAAAGCAATCGAAGCGACCGATCATTCACCGCACGGTCTTTCCTGCGTGTGATGGCCGGCTGGTGCTGCGATGCCTCAAGGCACTGTACTCTCCCATCCTGCTCCTGGTGCTTTTCCTGCTTCTTCGCTCTCCGGACATGTACCCTGGTCACGACTTCAGCTGCTTCCCGTGCCGCTGCTCTGTGTGCTGCTCCTCTATCGGGTGGCGCCTGGAAAGCTGCCGATTAGCAGCCGTACTCCGACAGGCGGAGCTGGCCCTGTCCGGCGTCCACAGCATCGCCCAAGGAGCGTTCGACCCCTTGGGCTGCTACGTGCGCCGCCTATCCCTCTCCAACCACAAGTTGACCTCCCTGCCGGCCAAACGGTTCCGGCACCTGAGTTGCCTGGAAGCCCTGGACCTGGGCAGAGGACGCCTCGAGCGCCTGGAGGACGAGGCCTTCGAGGGCCTGGCGCAGCTGCGCCTTCTGTCACTCAGCGAAAACAAGCTTGCCGACCTCCCCACCCAGGTTCTGAAACCGCTGCTCGGCCTGGAGCAGCTGCTGCTAGGTGGCAAAAGCGACAAACAAGGCAATGTAATCGTGAGCGGGAACCAGCTTGTGAGTTTGCCGAACTTCACGCAGAACCCTCGGCTGAGAGTGTTGGACGTCAGCGAGAACAATCTGAAGAACTTGGAGGACGCCACCTTCTCGCATCTCCACAGACTCCGAGTCCTGGACCTCGGCCGCAACAACCTCCTCAACGTCTCCGACCACACCTTCGCAGGCTTGACCTCGCTTCAGAAGCTGGATTTGGGCAGCAACAAGCTGGAACAGCTTCCGGAAACGGTCTTCCAAAACCTGACCTCCCTTCAGAAGCTGGATTTGCACAGCAACAAGCTGGCAGAGCTCCCGGAAACAGTCTTCCAAAACTTGACCTCCCTTGAGACGCTGTATTTGGGCTGGAACAGGCTGGCAGAGCTCCCGCAAACGGTCTTCCAGGGCTTGACCTCCCTTGAGACGCTGGATTTGCACGAGAACCAGCTGGCAGAGCTCCCAGAAACGGTCTTCCAGGGCTTGACCTCCCTTGAGATGCTGGATTTGAGAGGCAACCAGCTGGCAGAGCTCCCGCAAACGGTCTTCCAGGGCTTGACATCCCTGCAGATGCTGGAAAGGGTCTTCCAGGGCTTGACCTCCCTTGAGAGCCTGGATTTGAGCGACAACAAGCTGGCAGAGCTCCCGGAAACGGTCTTCCAAGGCTTGACCTCCCTTGAGATGCTGGATTTGAGAGGCAACCAGCTGGCAGAGCTCCCGCAAACGGTCTTCCAGGGCTTGACCTCCCTTGAGACGCTGGATTTGCACGAGAACCAGCTGGCAGAGCTCCCAGAAACGGTCTTCCAGGGCTTGACCTCCCTTGAGAGGCTGGATTTGAGCGACAACAAGCTGGCAGAGCTCCCGGAAACGGTCTTCCAGGGCTTGACCTCCCTTGAGACGCTGGATTTGCACTGGAACCAGCTGCAAGAGCTACCGGAAACGGTCTTCCAGGCCTTGACCTCCCTTGAGACGCTGGAGTTGTTCTACAGCAAGCTGGCAGAGCTCCCAGCAGCGGTCTTCCAGGGCTTGACCTCCCTTGAGATGCTGGGTTTGAGAGGCAACCAGCTGGCAGAGCTCCCAGAAACGGTCTTCCAGGGCTTGACCTCTCTTAAGAGGCTGGATTTGGGCAGCAACTACAAGCTGGCAGAGCTCCCGGAAACGGTCTTCCAGGGCTTGACCTCCCTTGAGACGCTGGATTTGAGCGTCAACATCAAGCTGGCAGAGCTCCCGGAAACGGTCTTCCAGGGCTTGACCTCCCTTGAGACGCTGGAGTTGTTCTACAACAAGCTGGCAGAGCTCCCAGCAGCGGTCTTCCAGGGCTTGACCTCACTTGCGACGCTGAAGTTGCACGACAACAAGCTGGCAGAGCTCCCGGAGAAGGTCTTCCATGGCTTGACCTCCCTTGAGACACTGGAGTTGAACAGCAACAACCTGGCAGAGCTCCCGGAGAAGGTCTTCCAGGGCTTGACCTCGCTTCAGGTGTTGGAGTTGTACAGCAATCAGCTGGCAGAGCTCCCGCAAAGGGTCTTCCAGGGCTTGACCTCCCTTAAGATGCTGCATTTGGGCGGCAACAGGCTGGCACAGCCAGTGAGGCGCTGTGTTGAGGCCGCCTTGAGCTGCGAGAATTGCAGCTGCGAGGCTTCTTGAGGCCACAAGTTTTTTTTAATTTATTTGCATTTAATTGCTGTACTTCAGCCTGCCGAGACAGGGAATTGCACGCGTTTTCATCTGCTGCAGGGCTTAAGCCCTCTGGTGAAGCTTTTCAAATGCCTGAGGCAACACGACACAACTGCCAGAGACTAAAACCTTCGAAGTTGAATCATGTGCGCTGTAGTCTAAGCTCCGATTATCCTCCTTATATCCCCTACGGTAGTCCCCTCCAAGGCGTTTAGACTCTATAGCCACAGAGCTCACGTGCAACTCTAGGCCTGCTAAGCTCTCTGCTCCTCGGCCTTCCCGAGGTGATCTCTCCAAAACGAGAGCCAGGATCCTCCGCCGCTAGGCCCCTGGTATATCGGGTACAACAGTAGCATTGGGTTTAGGGTTTTCGGGTTCATGGGTTTAGGGTTTAGGGTTTCATTTTGAGGATCCTCCGCTTTAGGGTTTCTTGACTGCGTCTCACGGGAGACAGTCACCTGTGAGTAATTTGAAGGGAATGGTCGCGACCTTGAATTGAAGTGTTTCAGCTTCGCACTTCCTCGTTTGCATCAGATGTCGTGCTCATGTTGACTATCTAAGCCCCTAATAAGCTCCAAGCCCTAAGCCCGAAACGCCTAAACCCTAACCCTAAACCCTATGGTACTGTTGTACGCGAGCCTAGCGGCAACCGCCGGCACTGCGATCTTTAGAGCTGAGATGGAAGCCCAAAGATGCCGGTGGCCAAGGATGCCGATGATTTTAAGCCTAAGCCGCTAAGCTGCAAACCCAAAAACTCTAACCCTAAAACTCTGAACCCTAATACCCTAGACCCTAATAAACCCTAAACCTCAAACCCTAGACCCTAAAGCCTAAACCATGATGATAGGAGCTTTCAGTTCGCTATCCTTCAGTCCTAAGTCTGATGTAGCACCTATAGAGTACCGTGAACTCTTCGAAGATCCGTTGCGCGTTGTGCTTGGGATTCTACAGCAAGCAGAATGATGTCGTACGAAACAGAGGAATAGGAAAGCAGAAGGTCTTAGGACTCGTGCATGGGCTGTCAAGTCGATCCTTTGGACGTGCTGTAGAGGCTGCTGGCACCAAGGAAGCATATGCTGCAAACAGGATAGGGAAAGCGAGAATGCGGGCGCAAGGCGTGGGGCCGAGGATGCTGCCTGGTCTGGGTTTTCTTCTATACGCAGGCTCTCAAGATATGGGTTCCCCCCAGTGTAAGTTGATCATGTTTGGACTCCCCACAAAGAGCGGAGGGAAGGAGTTACGTAGGAGCCCTCCGAACCCGGAACACTGGAGCGAAACAATGGGCTCCTGAGGCCCGCGCCAGCCAGTGTTCTGCATCTATTTCACGCCCCGTACACTGCTCATTTGGACCCCCGGAGCATCTCATCGTTCGTCAAGTTGACGGGATCGGCTTTAATCAGGGTTTTGAGGCCCATTATAAGGAACACCCCAAAATGGTACAGGTAATCATTTAGGCCCCGACCCAAAACCCCACACCTAAACTCTATAAGCGCTATAAACCCCAAGCCCTAAAGCCTAAGCCGTCCTTGTTGCCTTGTCCCTCCTGGGAGGTCGATGCGCTGAAGGCAAGACCACTCGGCACTGAGCCGGAGACCCAGAGAGGTTTAGGCTTTAGGGCCTTTAGGGTTCAGGGTTTAGGGCCCCTTGTCGCCTTGGAGAGAGCATTGTCCCATCTCAAGAGGTGCTTATGCGAGGCGGGAAGTTTGAGTGCCATAGTGCCATCTTTGAAGGCGTTGTCAAAGCAATCTGGCACAGGATAAACCGGAACCCTAAACACAAAACCCTATCAATATTTTACACCCCAAACCCTATCAATACTAAGCCCTGAATCCTAAACCCCATAAACCTCAGGAGGCAGAGATGGGTGCACGTTCTGGAGGCTTCAGGGGCTCAGGTGTGGGTTTCGGCGGTCCGGGGTCTTGGGTCTAGGGGTTTAGGCTACGATTTAGGCGTCTCGCAGCGGATCACAGCAGCAGTGGCAGCTGTCACACTATCCGGTTAACAGTCGCTGTGGTTTGTGGTGCGATTGTGTTTTGTGACTGCGGCCCCATCACAAAAGAGTTTCATTGGCGCCACTAGGATGGAAGCTTGAAAGATAGGTTGGATCAGGCCTGTTCCCCGTGTCACTGGAGGAAGCGGCTGCCTTGCTCGCGCCATGTAGGTCACCATATCATCTCGAGACTTTCCCCATATGCAGTAATTTTCTTTGCTCATTTTGATCTCTGATTGATCGAGCGAAGCCGTCATAGTTAGGCCTCCCAGAAAGCTTCTGTGCAACGTCTCGCTGCGTCGAAAGCGCCGCCGTGGCGCTGGCTCAGGCACCTTTGAGCTGAAGATGACTTTATATATTATCTTATTCGGGTTTAGAGGGATTAGGGTTTAGGGTTTCGGGTTTCTTATAGCGTCTATAGGAGTTTGGGGTTTCAGTGTCTTTGGTCCTGGAGGAGCCAGCAGGTTCTCACTCCAAGTGTACGTTTCAAGCGTATGAGGGATTGCGAAGAAGCCACAGAGCTTGTATCTGTAGGCGCCAGAGGTTGCAGTTCCCGTTTTAGGCTGGTCTGCACGGATTGTCAGGCTCAAGGCACAGAGCTTTGTTTCTCCACGGTTTAGATTCAAGAGCAGCGTATCCGACATAGCCCCCTAAACCCTGAACCCTTAAGCCCATAAACCCTACTGCCAGGCCGGCCTTATTGGTGTATGCATCTTCAGAAAACTTGGGTCTAGAAGGAGGGGATGATTTCAGTGGGATGTTCCGAATACGCCGAATCCGCGTTTTTATTGTTAGGCAGCTGTGTTCAATGATTCAATAAAGAGGGGGAAAGGATCAAGCGGGTTTTGCCTTAAGCTGCTATCGCTGCTTTTTTGGGGGTCCCGGTTCTGCTTTCAGCAGGATCTATACTTTGCTGGGGTGCGCCTCAATGGATTTAAGAAGATGCGTCGGCCCAGGCCCGCAAAGGTGAACGAAGGGATTCTAGTTTGCCTCTGCCAGGAGGTCTTCCAAGTCGTAGCCGATGCGCGCGAACTTCTTGCGCAGAAGGCCCCGCGGTTGGGTGCTCCTTGATATCGGGGATGCTCCGCTTGCCTCTCAGCCCGAGTCGGAAAGATTGCGGGAAGCAGAAGTTGGGATCCAAGCTGAGGGTTTAGGGTTTAGGCTTAGGGACTAAAGAAAATCTCAAAGAATGACCTTCGGCAGGGAAGTACGTGCTGGGCCTCCCAACAGGCTCAATTTTAAGATTCTTAGGCTTGTAAATGAGAGCCGCTCCTCTTGTGCCAGAACCTTTACACCCTAAACCATAAATCCTCAAGACGAAGAGGCAAAGCCCGATACAATTTCCATAAACCCTGAATCCTGTATAGATATAGCCTCTAAACCCTAGACACTAGACTAAACCCTTGAACCTAGAGGGAGGCTTTTCAGTCCTTCCAAACACAGAGGCCCCAACCACAGGCTCCTCCTAGTACAGGAGTTCTGGCTGTACCTGCAGGTGGAAAAGAGCCCATTAAAAAAAACACAAAAACCCTTGACCCTGAGCCCTCTCCTCTTCTGCCAGAGCCTCGCGCAGAGTGCCGGAGGCTGTGGGCAGTTCGATAGCTCGACGAGACGGGTTGAACAAACCACCAAGAATGGATCAGCAAAAGGGTTTATATAGGGTATGTAGGGCTTAGGGTTTAGGCTACCAGCAATGAAGAAGATAAGAGAGAAGGAAGAACAGCTAGCGAAAACAGCAGAGACAGAAATGAAGCGATAAGCAACTCACAAAGAAACGCACACAGAACGATGTCTCCTTTCGGTTGTTTCAAAGAATGCGTTGGAGAACAGGCGGTGCCATCATTCTTCGTCGTCAGCTTCTCAGTTGGATGTCGGCTGCGGCATTGGGGATACTGGTGGCTGCACGCTTGGCACGTGCTTACTCCCGCTGGGAACTGGTCCGATTCATCGTGTGCCGCGAAGTTTTGGTCCAGATTAGCCGCCCGCAGAGCCCGGAGTCCCCCCAATTTATGTTTTGTACAGGCATGCTGCAGACGACAGCGTCCGAAATTCGTGGCGGGGCCGTGCCTGGCACAGAGAGCCGGGCCGCCGGTTTTGCTGCTGCCGTGCGACTTTCATTTTCCACCACCGTGGACGTGGCCGTGGAGGGGACTGCTACTGCAAGTGCCCCGGAGCAACAGTTAAGGTGAAGCAGAAAGCGTGCATGGATTTGATGTGATGCGTGAAACTCGTCGACCTGCGTGAAACACGTCGACCTGTCAAGTGTCTCACTGAACGCTGCCTCTTTGCAGGTGATGTTATCGCAGCGGTGAAGGCGTGCCTGGGCAAAGAATTTGGGTGCAACCGGTCACCTCAGCTTTACAGGAGTTCTGCTATGCATATCTAAACCCTAAACATCCCTAAACCCTAATCCCTAAACCCCGTTAAGCTTAGATCTGAGGAAATTGCCTGGAGACCCTTGGCATGGAAACGTCTTGCTGTCACGCGGCGCCCGGAAGTTCACGGAGACAGACGAGATGCCGCCTCAGACGCAGTCCGGCAACGAGCTCCTTGCGGGGAGCACTTGAGAAGATATCCCCTAAGCCTTCGATGCTAAACTCCTACAACCTAAACCCTAAACCCTAAACCCTAATTCCACCACTTTGGGGCATCTCAGGTTGGCGCTGGCGAACTATGGCCGCTTACATTCAGCCGGCAGCCCGCTCCAAATCCCGACAGAGCTCAGCGGCATTACCATTCCGCAAATTCAGGCCGTTGAGATTTTCTTGGCCAGTTTCAGTCCACCGTGGCAAAGCGTTCTGTTGAGTGGCACCTGTCGACGAGGCCCTACTCGCCTTCATGCAAGGTCTGGTCCTTATGGCTGTTATGTTTGTTGTCCGTCACTGTCACTGCTGGCCTGCCCAACCCTACTTGCTTTGCACACATCTGCCGTTGGCATCCCTGTGCAATTCCTCCGTTATAGCACATGTTCCACATGCGCAGCGTACGCTCAGCAGTTATGCAAGGTATGGTCCAGTGTTGGTCTGGCACGTTTGGTGCAGAGTGCGGGCTACCTCTGTCCTTTGAGTGCTTCAATCTGCGCCTTGGGTACATGTGAGCAGACTCTTTCGTAGCATCATCGCTTCATCGATGCGTATGCGTTGATGCCCGGAACCTAGGTATCATGCAGACTACTGGATCTTGCAGCCGGCGACTGCAGGAGAACGAAACAGAACATGACGGAAGGGCTGCAGAGCTGCAGAGGTGGCAAATGCACGCAGCAAAAGCCAAAGACAGAAAGCGGCTTTCGTGGCTACAGGAGCAGGTGGGCACGGCTGCAGCTATGTGGAGTCCCGCGGCAGTCGCGTTGACCATTTTCTTGAAAGTAACCGCTTGAAAGTAACCGCATGCAGCAGAGGGTTCAGCCAACTCTCAAGGCGAATGCAGGCTTGTGCGTGCATTGCCCCGCATCTTAGGCTCGTGGCAGAGAGCATAGAAGCACAACGTCCCACATGGTTTGTATCACATGCCTGGAAAGAGCCAATCGTGCCTTGGTACATCTTGTTGTTTGTTGTGTTCTCTAGAGAAGCTTGAACCCTTTCAGAATGATTTCTGCACACTCTCAACTCTCCCGTGGCTGAAATCAGGTGCTGTTCTTGCGGTGCTTGCTCCGCCACGCTGCCGTGCGAGACTTGCGGGGAGGTCCTGCATACTGGGTCTGTGCCTATGCGAATAACCAGCACGCACCCAGGCGGCCTTGAGCTAGGGGATTCTTCTTATAATTTTATGGAACTATGGGCCTTCATAAATAATTAGAACAGGGTATGGGGATTCCTTCTTACAACTATATCGAATACATTACACCCAAGTTATTAACTAGCCTATTCTAAGTATGAAGGCCCCTATACCTTAAGCCGGAATAACCTACCCTTTTTAGGGTTCCTTGTTATGATTTCTTATATACGTCCTTAAAAAAGGTAGGTTCTTCCGGCTTAAGGTATTGCCAAAGAGTTCCACGCAAAACCCTCTACCAAGGCACTGGGCGATGCCATCCCAAGAGGCCGGGTGACTCCTGGCCGTCTCATGGCTAAGGTTTTTTTAAAGTAAGGTCCCTTTGATACCTTATAACCTACCAAAACCTACTTTTTTTGGTAGGTTTAGGGTTTAGGGTTTGTTTTTTTAAAGTAAGGTCCCTTTGATACCTTAACCTAGCAAAACCTACTTTTTTGGTAGGGTCCCTATCAATCCCATATCAGGGGTTTTAATATGAGAACCTACAAAAAGGTAGGGTTTGGTCGGTTAAGGTAGGGATTTTACTATAAGGGTGCCGGACTATATTGGACCTAAAATGGACCCTGATTCAGAGAACCACATTCGGCAAATCCTGTAATGAATTGATCACCGGGTTCGTAGCAGTCTCCGCTGCACGGGTACCGTACGAGAGACCCTTCAGACGAACACCATCCAACCGACCGCAGTCGAATCTGATCGGCATGACCCCAACCAACACATGCGTCCGACAGATCCGCGGAAATCATCATTTTACTCTGCGATGATGCTCTGCCGTGGAGTGCTGCTGGTGCTGGATGCTGCGGCCACACCCTTTCAGAGAATCTGGTGCCACCCGGCGTGTCTGTGTGGTGCTTACGGTGCTTCCGATGTTCCGTCTGCTCCGCCATAAGCTGGTTGCTCCAGCTCAGGCTGTTTCGAGGAAGCAATTGCTGCGGCTCGGCTGTTGTGATTGCTCTGCCTCTCAAAGCTCAGGTCATCTAGATGAGTCTGAAGTCAATCATCTTCACAGGAAGTTTGTATACAGTTGTGAGAGCGCTTTCTGCGCCTCCCCTGTTTCCCAGGTTGAAAACTCCGCCAAACTTTTTCTGGACGTGGCAGCGACAAGCGGCGATGTGGCCCACATCCTTACGGACCGTGGGTAAGCGTGGGTAAATCTGTAGATTGTTGGAGAGCCCTAGGGTCTAGGTGTTGCTTTTCAACAGGTGGCACATGTTTACGTGCAGTTGTTCTTCTCATTCTGCAGGATGGCCTTGCGGGTAAGGAGGCCAAGTTGCTGCCCCTGCTGGGGCTACTTGCCAAATCCCGGCGTGAGAAGCTTTTCCCCGCCAATCTGCTGGAGCACGGACTCGGAGTCCGCATTGAGATTGCCGAGGCTTTCAGGGAGGAAGACAAGACACGAATCTTGAACAGCATTGCCTTCCCACGGGCAGGAACGCAGGCCCTGGATGAGGCACCACAGGAGGAGCACGACAAGTACGGAGCCGTGAATCGGGCATTGAGGAGCCACTTTGCCTTGAGCAGCCTTTATTCATGCTACGCTCAAGACGCAGACCCGACCAATTTCCTGGCTGCACTCCGTGCGGACGTTGCCCGCCTTTCCGTGCAGCTCTCGTTGACTGGCTGCAAATACTTCAGAGATGCACAGATGCGCGCGCTGTTGGCTCATTTGCCAAGAACTCTCTTGTGCCTCCGCCTGGACCTTGGCCACACAGGCCTGCAGACCATCGCAGTGGACGGCTTTTGCTGCCAGCTGCGCACACTGCAGCTTCGCTTCTCCGGGGCGTCACTGCGAGAAGCTGGCGGCATAGCAGCCCTCCTCGACACAGCCCAAGCTTCCTTGTTCCACTTGGAGCTTTGGTTTGCAGCCTTGCCGATGCTTGAAGAGCTCAATCTCAGCGAAGCCTTGCTCCTTGCCTGCAAGATCCCAAGCTGCGTCGAAGACTCTTGAAGATGCTTCGTAGCTGAGGCTGAAGCTGCGCTTGGAGGAGTTGTCTCTCCACGTCCAAGGGTGCCCCAAGGCCCTCTATCTGCTGCAATACGTTTCGTCGTGATAAACAGGGGAGAAGGGACGGATACGGTTCCTACGGTTGAGATTTCGTGCTGGTTGAGGGTTGAGTGCTCCCGAGAGGTTCCCCAAGCTTCGAAGCAGGCATTGCGCCTTGGCATGGTGATGTGTCTGTGCTCATGCAGTGCCGCAGTGCCGTATGCATCTCATTTGGCAGTGCAGCAGTGAGGCACAATGCCGCCCGAAAGCTCCAGAGCCGTGACAAGGACTTGCAGATGTGGCTCTGCATCGAGGACTGTGCTGGGTCTTCTCCCAGGGGATGATTAGCGACTAGCTGCAGAAAACGCAGACCTCTGTCTGGTGCGGGAGGATGCAGCGACGTGGACGCAGCAGCTCGAGGCTCTGCTGCCCAAGCGCTCAAAGCCGCTGCATCGCCTATGTTTCCGAGGCCCGGGCCTCAGAGGTTCAAGATCAACGGCTGCCTTGCAGGCGTCCCGTTTCCACTGGTGCGTCAGGCACCGCCTCGGAGAAAGGGCAAATCACGAGAGCAGAATCCGAGATCAACCAGGAGCTACAGATTGCAACATCTTCCCTAACCCCTTAACCCTTAGCCCTTAATCCTAAACCCTAAGCCCCAGCCCTGGAGCAGGACTTGCCGTTTCCATGCAGCCACGGGTGCTGCCCACGCTTCCATGCGAACCTGTGCTTTGGCTTCATCTTTGTGTGAATGCCTGGTTATGTAAGTGGGCGCGGTCCTTTCAGGAATGGATATTGCGACGAGCACTTCTTCTGCAGCCTCCGGCGGAGTGTCTTCAAATCCTTCCAAGAGGTCCGGCCCATGCCTAATTAGCTCGGTTCAAGGTTTGTGTAGTCGCAAAGAAGTCCTACGGCTTCTTGTTTGCCAGAGGCTCGGTGTTGGTCTGAGTTGGCTCTGATCTTCTTCGTGCAAGCAGCTGCCGACATCGAGTCCAGAGGCCAGCATCCGATTTAGGGTTTAGGGGTTTAGGGTTCGAAGGCAAAACCTGCGCAACGGCTAGCCCACAAAATCAGAAAAGCCCAAGCATCCGACCGAAAAAAAAAGCAGCTTCGGTGATAGCTGCGGTTTGGGATACAAAGGCCTGCTGCTCCTGATTCTGCTGTCCCTGCACCTTGGCGAACATGTATACAGGTTCGCCAGCACTTTCGAGCCATCACAAGGCCTTGAACATGCATCGTCCAAGTGGCATTGTGCATGCAAAACATCCCAGGTATCCGGTTCTTGTCCTTGGCGTGGCGAACATGAGCGGCTTCTCCGTGTCCTGGCACTGTGGGAGTTGACCTCTGGAGTATCCCCACTCTGCTGCATGCGGGACTCGCCGGACCTTTTGAGGTCTCTTCGCTGTCCACGCTGTTGCTGGCTCTGCTGATTGCCTCCTTCTCCTTCGCAAGTTTCCGTTTCGACCAGATGCAACGCGCGGCACGAGAGTTTTCCCTGTCCTCGGAGGCTTTCTACTCGAAGGCACGCACGCTGCCAGAATGCATATACAAGTTAAGTGGGTACTCCCGTAGTCCTGTGCCTACCAGCAACAACGGGGCCCCTGCGACACTGGCGAAGTCATGCACAGAGGTGATGCCCAAATCTCCGTGCATCAGCAGGTGTTGGAGGATGACGGCCACCTGTCCCACACCTCGCTGGTCTTCGGTATAGATGGGGACAAATATCCAAGCGTGGACCAAGTTCGGCAGGAGCATGATTCCCCGACTTCCAGACAACATGTACAGTAGCAGAATTAGCCAGCAAGCAGAACGCAAGCATCAATCAAGCATACCCAAACAATTCTGCAGGAGACGGTGAGCGACTTGCAGCTTGGCTGCAGCTCCGTGCAGTGCTCCGCTCCTCAGCGCCTGCCCGAGGAAACCCAGCTTTCTGTCCGCGCGGCAGCACCTCCCGAACTTTGAGCTGCTTGGACTGTTGTGTGGAGAGCTTCGCAGGGCCTGCGTGGGAGCTTGAGCATGCTTGAGCATCTTCCTGAGGAGCGCGGTGCAGAAGGTTGTGAGGGCAGTGGATGCAGAAGGCATGGAAGCACGCCTGAAGTGTGGGGATGAGGCTCTCCGTGCTTCCGAGTGCCAAGGCACAGGGGAAGTGTCGGGATACGTTGAATCTGAGTGACAACATATGAATAGTGGCCCTTACAAGTCTCGGCGGTTTTCAGGAGCTGTGGACATCTTGCAATATGAGATCTACTGCAAAGATATCCTGCACATGCGGCAAACATGGAACGAGCTGAGCAGGCCCGAACGGCCCCTGTGAGCCAGTCGCCCTGCATTTCATGTTTCGTCATCGTTCATCACCTTCGTCAGGGCTTTCCAGGGCGAGGAGCAGCCGATCCGCATCGTGGCCTTGCGAGACGGCTTCGCAGAAGAAGACAGCAAGCGAAGGTGCTGTGAAGTCGTGCTTTGCATCGAGGGCCGCGTGCTCAGTGAGAGTGGCGAGTCGTGCGGCGTGTGTTTTTTGCTGACTTTGCAGCAAGGCTACTTCGCTACTGTGCTGCTTTTGGAGCGATCTTTGGATTCCGCAGAAAGGAAGCTCGCAGGCCTCTACCGCATGGCTCTCCGGCTTGTGTTTGCGCACGTATGGCGAGCGCTCATAAATCCGCAAGTCAAGTTCTTCACCATGACCCGGACATCACTCCGTGATTTTTCTGTATCCAAGAGGTAAAGAGAAACAGAACGCAGGAGAACTGCAGAAGATTCTAAGGCACAGAATTTCGGCCTTCTGGTGGAGCCGCGACACAGCAGAGGCCAAGAAAGCAAGCAGGAAGCGAAGGCGAAGAGGTCTCCGAGACCTTCTCTTTGGCTTAGCATTATCCTGGGCCTGGTGAGGGCGACGGCTCTGCTCTGCAGCGGGTATTTCGCCTTACAGTACTTCCTGCGCTACGGGCCGCCGGAGCTGCGCGAGAGCCTGCCAGGGCTTCGTGCTCTGCTGAAGATTAAAGACGCGGAGGACAGATCCTGGTTCCAGGCAATCAGCCTGGCCCTTCCCTATGCCGTCCTTGTCCTTGTTTTCAGCACCTTGTCTAGAATCTGACCCAGACATGCAAGGCTTCGGAGCCTCAATGTGTTTCGCAGGGAGCTCTCTTTCGTTGCGGTGTCCCAAGGTAGAGAATGGAACAGAAATCTCATGTGGACCAAAAGGGAAGAACCTGCTAGGCTTTGATTTTCAGTACGAACACGAACAGTGAAAAGCATGGACTTGCGATCCTTTAGTGCCTGAGAAATGTTCGGCCGAAGCAACGGCAACAAATCGTACTTCTTAGACTCCGACCCGAAACAACTGCAACAAATCGTACTTCCTGGCGCTGGGGCAACGTTTCGCACCACTTCAAGGCCCAAACAACGGCAACAAATCGTATTTCTTAGCACTGGGGCACTGCAGCGAGGCCAAAGCCAAGCAAAGGCATCAAATCGCACGTCTTGGCGCAGGGGCACCACTTCGAGGCCAAAGCAACGGCAATAAACCGTACTTGCTAGCACTGAGGCCAAAGCAACGGCACCAAGTCGTACTTGGTAGTATTGGAGCATTGTTTATATTGTTTCGAGGCCAAAGGAACGGCAACAAATCGCACGTCTCAGCACTGGGGCACTGCAACGGCAGCAAATCGTACTTTTTCGCACTAGGGTCTCACTTGCTAGCACTGGAGAAGCAACGGCAACAAATACCTGTTAACACTGGGGCACCACTTGGAGGCCAAAACAACGGCAACAAATCGTACTTCTCAGCATTGGGCACTGCTTCGAGGCTAGTGGTGTCAGAAAAGTTGCTGTTTGAGCCTTCGATGTCGGCACTTCATATTTTAGAGACACAGAAGTCCCAAAGCGTCGTATTCATGGCCCGCTGGTAGGAAAGTTGAGCTGGGTCTAGACCGTCGTGAGACAGGCTCAGGTCAGCTGTGTCCTATTGATGAATTTGAAGCTACGACATGCTACGACAATAATCGAAGCAAAGTACGAGAGGAACGCTTCGTTGAAATAGGACTTGCCTTGCGAAACAACTTGTTAGCTTGAGGTTACGACCTTCTGCGGTGCCGGCGTCGGGTGTCCCGCAGGCCGACATAGCAGATTTGTGCAGCAATAGATCGGACGTGCTCAGAGTTCGTGTCAGGCTGCATTCTTTGGTTGCGCAAGTTCAGAAGGCGAGCGCAGGTGAAGGTTAGGGGAGGAATAGCGCGGACAACTAAGCCAACAGACGGTCCAAATCCTTCAATTTTTAATTTGTGATGTCTTGTTTTCTTTATGAGCAGCAACAGCAGACCATGGAGGCTGAAACCGTCCCAGATCATCTTTGAGCGGCACTTTGGAGTCCACGGCAACTGCTATGTTGTCAAGGCAGGGCTTGCGAAGCAAGAGTTTCTTGCAATCTTTGTTGGTGCGGCGCGACTTGAAGGTCGCACTGATCCAGATAATGACAGTGCTCCTGCAAGCCTTCGGGAAGGCGGGTTCTCACCAATGGGACAGGGTGCCTCAGATACTCCCCGGATCTTCCTTCGGGGAGGTACGTCATGTTCGAAGTACGCTTTCGAATCCATGCAATCCAGGACGTAAAGTTGCCCCCCTGGCAGGTACCGCTTCTGGGAGGAACTGTCACCTTTGCAATGTATCAGAACGTCCCAGCAGCCTCGGTGCTGAAACGATGCTTCTGGATCTTCTATGCGCTGCTGACCTTGAACAGCCTGTACCCAAGTATCCTCTTTGTGCGGCCAGATTCCCGCTGGTGTCGCTATGGCTCCTCGGAGTGAGCGAGACCGAGTGACGGTGAGGGGAAGTGTAGACGGTGTGTCTTCCTGCAGGGGACAAAGCCGAGGTGCTGCCGTCATGGACATAGGCATGGATCTGGGATACATGCTCACCTACTTGCTCACCGTGGCTCCTTGTTGACATGAAACTGCAAGATCTAGAGAAGGCCATGCCGAGAGTCAGTTAAGCACGGCTCAGGTGACCGCCATGTCCGAGCTGACGCTGGAGACGGCAGTGCGTGGCAACTTCGGGGATGCGGAGGAGCTGGACCTGAGTAACAGCAGCTTGAGCAGAGTTGAGCACGAATGTAAGTGCCACCAGCACTTTCGGGCAGTTCGCGTCGTGTGCACTGAGGCATCAGCCCAACCTTCGCTTTCCCTTCTGACATCCTGCAGTTCCTGGCGGTGTACATCAGCCTTGCGCACACCTGTTGTGCCTGCCGCTCTGTCGAGCGTGCCAAGGATCTAGGCGAAAGCTCTGCAGAGCTTGTGGAGCCAAAGCAGTCGAAGCGACCGATCATTCACCGCACGGTCTTTCCTGCCCGTCATGGCCGGCTGGTGCTTCGATGCCTCAAGGCACTGTACTCTCCCATGCTGCTCCTGGTGCTCTTCCTGCTTCTTCGCTCTCCGGACGTGTACCCTGGCCACTCCGGCGACTTCAGCTGCTTCCCGTGCCGCTGCTCTCAGGAGGCGAGGCGCCTGGAAAGCTGCCGATTAGCAGCCGTACTCCGACAGCCGGAGCTGGCCCTGCCCGGCGTTCACAGCATCGCCCAAGGAGCTTTCGACCCCTTAGGCTGCTATGTGCGGCGCCTATCCCTCGCCAACAACACGTTGATCTCGCTGCCGGCGAAACGGTTCCGGCGCCTGAGCTGCCTGGAAGTCCTGGACCTGGGCAGAGGACACCTCGAGCACCTGGAGGATGAGGCCTTCGAGGGCCTGGCGCAGCTGCGCCTCCTGTCACTCAGCGAAAACAATATCACCGACCTCCCGACCCAGGTTCTCAAACCGCTGCTCGGCTTGGAGCAGCTCCTTCTAGGCGGCAAGACCGCCAAAAACGGCTGGGGGAGAGAAATCGTGCGTGGGAACCGGTTAGCGAGCTTGCCTGACTTCACGCATAACCAGTGGCTGGAAGTGCTGGATGTCAGCAAGAACGAGCTGACGGCCTTGAAGGACGGCACGTTTGCGCAGCTCCACAGACTCCGAGTCCTGGACATCAACCACAACAAGATCTGCAATGTCTCCGCCCACGCCTTTGCAGGCTTAACCTCCCTGCAGTCGCTGGATTTGAGCTCCATCAGGCTGGCAGAGCTCCCGGAATTGGTCTTCCAGGGCTTGACCTCCCTCAAGAGGCTGGATTTGGATGGTAACGACCTGGCAGAGCTCCCGGAGAAGGTCTTCCGGGGCTTGACCTCCCTTGAGATGCTGGATTTGTGCTGGAACAGGCTGGCAGAGCTCCCAGAAAATGTCTTCCAGGGCTTGACCTCTCTTGAGTTTCTGGATTTGCGCTGGAACAGGCTGGCAGAGCTCCCGGAAAATGTCTTCCAGGGCTTGACCTCTCTTGAGTTTCTGGATTTGGGCTGGAACAGGCTGGCAGAGCTCCCGGAAAATGTCTTCCAGGGCTTGACCTCCCTTCAGTGGCTTGTGTTGTACAACAACACGCTGGCAGAGCCGGTGAGGCGCTGTGTTGAGGCCACCTTGACCTGTGAGAACTGCAGCTGCCAGGCTTCTTGAGGCCACAAGTTTTTAACCTATTTGTATGGTGTTCCTTCTTTTAGTCATACAAGTAAAGAGTATCGAATTAATTGAGATTGCCTAGAAAGGGAATTGCACGCGTTTTCATCTTCCGCAGGGCTGAGCCCTCTGGTGAATCTGTTTAAAAGCCTGAGGCAAGACGACACAACTGCCGGAGACGAACACCTTCAAAGTTGTTAATCATGTGCTCCTATTTTCCCCCTTAGTATCCCCTAAGGTAACAAGAGTAGTCCCCTATATAACCCCCTTTTTAAGGAGTGTCGACTCCATCCGCAGAGCTCACGTGCAACTCTAGGCCTGTTTTTAAGCTCTCTGCTCCTCGGCCTTCCCGAGGTGATCTCTCCAAAACGAGAGCCACGATCCTCCGCCGCTAGGCCCTTGGTATATCGGGTACAACAGTAGCATTGGGTTTAGGGTTTTCGGGTTTATAGTTTATGGGTTTAGGGTTCAGGGGTTTCTGGTTCAGGGTTTCATTTTAGCGAGGATCACTCCTCTTCACGCCTCCGAAAGGTTTTGCCGGAGACATGCTGAGCA
Organism: Symbiodinium sp. CCMP2592; assembly: GCA_905221615.1. Classification (NCBI taxonomy): domain Eukaryota; class Dinophyceae; order Suessiales; family Symbiodiniaceae; genus Symbiodinium; species Symbiodinium sp. CCMP2592. The sequence goes on from CAJNDT010003246.1 coordinate 116,505, forward strand.
CGACTAGATGACTAGAAGCTTTGCAGGTGAGCTCATGTCTGTGATGTTGGCATATGACCGACCAAGTCCTGTCGGTAGCAAGCGGACAAAGGCCGCGGTGTCCAACACGTAAAATGCTCAAGGGACCCTAAACCCTATAAACCCTAAGCCCTAAACCCTAAGCTCCAGGACAAGCCTCTTGGCGGCCAGAGCAATTTCGCGGATGCTGGAGCAAGCAGGAGCGCTTCTTGCATATAGAAACCCGGAACAGAAGGAAGTGATCTTGTATGCATTAGATTGGTAACGCTTGGTATGGCGATCTGGCATGCAGTGACACCGCTCATTCGGCATGCTTCGGCTCATGTTGACTATTGCCTATGACGGCGGGTAATACTGTTGTCAACAAGGATGACTCATCCTTTCCTTTTGGTGAGCGGTTGTGCTGTTTGTTGCTAGTGCTGCTACTGTGAACGTTACTCGCATACTTCTTTCCAAATATGAACCAGGCTACCAGTGTAACATTTCGGCATGTTTCGACACGGTTACCGTTACCCAAATGCCTAGCGGCAACCGCCGGCCCTGCCATCTTGTGTTGTACTATAGGGGCCTTAATAAGTTATTACAGTCATTACTTTTTTTTTAGGGGGGGATCACTAGGCCTTTTGGGCCACAGGTAGATGCTGGAACCCTGATAAGCCCCCTACTCAATAAACCCTTGAGGCCCTCTTTTTACGTACTGCGGCCCTACCTTAAACCCCAACCCCAACGCCCTTTCGCACAGTTACTACGGCCACTATGGTAGCTTATGCCAGGCATCAATCAGGGATCTCGAAGCAGACAGGGAAGTTTCTCAAGGCGCTGGCTGGGGAATGTAGGGCTCTTGGTTGGTTTGGGGTTCAGGCTGTAGGGCCTTAGGGCAAACGGGGGTATTCTGATTCTTGTTTCGATTCCTATTCTATATTCTATGTATGTATAGGATGATGACGATTATTGTAACTGTAACCATCATTATTCCGGCGGATCCCCAGGAGGTGTCGGGTTTGAGGTTAACGGGCTTGAGGTTGAGGAGCCTAGCGTTTTGAGTCATCGGGTTAAGTGATTCGAAGCATTGCAATAACTTCTGAACCTGACGTCCTCCACCCTAAACCCTAAACCCTAAACCCTGAACCCTAAACCCTAAACCCTAAACCCTGAACCCTAAACCCTAAACCCCTAAACCCTAAACCCACAACCCCTAAACCCTAAACCCACAACCCCAAGCCCCGAACCCTAAAGCCGATTAAGGGCTTCTGTCGTGACTCTAAACCCGAAGCCCGTCATCTTAAGATGGAAAATATCGAGCCTCCGAGCCCCTTCGGCAAAGAACTGCAGACCCTGGTGTAGACCTCTAAGTAAGGAATAGTGAATCTATCTACGTATCTCCCTATCTATCTACCTGTCTATCTATCTACCTATCTTAGTATGCATTCCTCTGTGTGTGTGTGTGTATAAAGAAACACTTACATGCCCTGAACTCGTATTCTGATTGTCAAGGCTGCTATACTAAACTTGCCGCCTTCTGTCAGTTGACATTCTGGAGTTCTGTCTTTCTTGGTCTGTGCTGCGTCTTTCCTTGAAAGAGGATCGCCCAGCATCTTCATCTGAGATGAACGATCTCAGACATGTCTCGCAATCCTGAGTCGAAGCCCATTTGCTCTAAGTTTCGAGAAGTAGCCCCAACTTAGAAGCCTAGTTTTGGGAGAAGCCCTTTTCTTGCCCCAACAGTAGGATGATTGTACTTGCAGACGGAAACCTCAAACAGGGCCATCTATCCGAATCGATCCTAAACCCTGAGGCCCGACACAACCGATGGAACCCCCCTTAGCTTTCAGAAGCCCTTGTGGTTTAGGGTTTAGGGTTTAGGGTTTTTTCGCCGCAGCACCTTTACGGCCCGTGTGCCACCTTTGCCTACCTGGCAGCTGTTGCCCTACGATGCTCGCTGCCTTTGTCACTCCGGGAGCGGCTCGGCCAGGTCTTGGGAGGATTTTCTTTTGTCGTTTCCGGAGCGATCGCTCTCAACGGCAACCGGAAAATCGGACAGTTGACAGGAACCCTAATATCAGCCTGGAGCGAAAGTCCCATATCAACAAAAAGCACAGCTTGACTTTTGGCACTTGGGATTTGGTTCAGCAACCCTAGGCCCCAGGCCCTCAAGCCAGATCAATCCTGCCACACCCGTCTCAAACCCTACAGAAACAACATCAAACAGCCTATGCTGACTGAACGAGACTAGGCCCTACCCCCAGACCCAAAACCCACAACGGATCCTTAACCTAGGCCCTGATATCTTAACCTGAGCCCTGAACCCTAAATTGGAGTTCCCTTCAGGGCCAGGCGCCAGTGCTTCCGACACCTCGGAGTAGGTACGGGGTCGGAGGGGGTGGGAAGGGGGGTGGGAGGGGTTTAGGGTCTGGGGAGGGACGGGGTGCGGTTTTGTTGGGGTGTAGGGGTTGGGTTCAGGCTTCGGGTTTCCGGGTTTCAGGGGGCTTGGGATTTATTTTTGGGTGTATGTAAGGGTGTAGGATTGCATTGTCTAGGTCGGGGCTGCAGGGTGGCTGCTTCGGCTTGGGCAGCTCGGGATGAAATTGAGCATGTGGATGCGGCGTGTTTCTATCATTGTTAGTGTTTACTTGATAGTTCTTGTCATAGCGAGAATTGGGCTTAGAGCCTTTGACTTTTGGACGCTCAGGGACGTAAGGTCGGATTCAGCTTTGGGTCATTGGGCTTTGGCTCCGCGTTCTTGGGTGTGGGCATCGCAAGCAGCTTAAGGTGTGTTGCAGTTCTAACAGCCTGTAGTTCATGATCGACAGACTACATCGAAAGCTGTTTTGTACTGCCGCAGGGATTATGCTGTGCAAAGCTGCTGCATGTACAACAGCCATGGCAACCGTCATACTTGCAGCAGGAAACCGTAGCCATACTCTCCGCGCGCACCAGATCCAACAAGATATTCGCGTTCTTGGAAACAGTCGCAAAACCGCGGTGCTCATAACGTCATAGTATGGTTACACTGGCAGCCAAAACTCTTGTGGTTGCTACGAGGACCATGGTAGTCATGGCAACCATTGAAGCCGCCGTTGTCATTAGCTTGGTTGCTCAAAGTGTAAGTAACGTAGTCATTGAAAGCCCTTGTGATGGGTAAGGCTATCACCCCTAAACCTAAACCATAAGCCTAAATGTTCTACACGAAGTATGTGTTTCAGGGTAAGTGTTGCTAACTCCTCAAGCTCCTTGATCCGCCAGAATCAGGTTAGCAAATCTTGTTGTAATTCCAACGAAGGCATGGTGGCCAGACTCCTCACCACGCCCAGATTAGTGTCGAGGACGATGCACGTCATATTCACAGCATGCTCATCAGGTTCATCGTGCTTGACTTGAGTTCTGGTGGAATTCGTCATACTCACAGCAGTGATCAGTGTTACCATCTCCGTTATTGTCAGTATCAATTCAGTCTTCATCTTCTTCACGTTCATCTTCATCCGCGACATCACCACGACTATCACCATCGTCATCAGCATCATCAGCGTCAGCATCACCATCATCGTTATCATCATCGCCGTCATCGTCATCTTGATACTTACAGTGCCCAGTACGAAGATCCGGGCCCCGAGCCCGAAACTCTAAAGCCCAAATCCGAACCCCTCCCCAGCCCTAAAACTCAATTCTAAATCTCGACAACCACACCAAAACTCTCTTGGAGGGTCATGGGTAGTTATAAGTATGGTTATAAGTCCCTTAATATGAGTTATAATGCTAGTTACCTTACTTATAACCCCACTTATAACTACCCATGAACCTCCAAGCTGTTCAAGAACCTTAGAACACTAAGCTGTGACAGGCCCGCGGCTCCAAACCAAGAGCCCGGCGCCCTCCACGCGCACGCCGGCGTGGCTCTGGCGGCGGGCGCTTGCGGAGCGTCACTGGGAAAATTTGGGTTTTAAGGTCCGAGGTTCTCCAAACCCTAAACCCTACAATATGGGGCCTTTAACTATGAGTAGAGCAGGGTTCTAGGGTACAGTATGTATGGTGTAATAGTTATTCAGATTTCCCATGGTAATAACAGGCTTCTATAGCAGGTTCTAGGGTTGGAGATTTCGTGTTTGGGGATTTCGGATTTGTTGATTGATTTTCGGATTTTTTGATTGTGTCGGTTCCAGGGCTTGTTTGGCAATGGGGGACTCGAAGTCTAAGTTGGGATTTTCGGACTTAGGGCTTGGTATAGGGTAGGGTTTAAGCTTTGGGCTTCAGGGTCTAGGCTGGGGTTTAGGGTTTAGGGCGTAGGGTGTAGGGTGTAGGGTTTAGGGTTTGGGGTTTAGGGTTTAGGGTATAGGGTAGGGTCTAGAAGCTGCCCTTACCTTGAAATAGGGCCTATAAGGATTATATTAGGGCGGTACTATATTCCTATTCTACCACTATTACAGGGTGGGGGCCCCTTCTAGTTTAAGCTTTGGGCTTCAAGGTCTGGGCTTTAGGATTTAGGGTTTTAGGGTTTAGGGTTTGGAGTTTAGGGTTTGGGGTTCTAGGGTGGGGTTTAGGGTTTGGAGTTTAGGGTTTAGGGTGGGGTTCAATGGTAGGGTAAGGCTTAGGGTTTGGGATTTGGGGCTGGTAGGGTGTAGCCTGGTTTGGCGCTCGTTTTGGCAGCTTGTGCTTTCTGCTGTGCGCTGAGTGTATTCGAGCAAGCCTGTCTGCACAAAGCAGAACTGACCTCACCTCGGTTGACAGCTCCCATAAATCCGACGCTTGATCAAGTACGAAGTCTTGAGTAGCGGCCCTCCGGTGTGCAATTGCTGACGGAGCCTCAACATTCAAACAAGAATAAACAAGTACATAATGTGTATCTTTATATGCCTATGTCTAAGTACAAAAGCATATATATATATATATGTATATCCATGAGTTCGTCAGTTTTTTTTGCGGTCACTGTAACAGCTGCTCCAAAATCCGAATCTCACTCTGGTATGTTCTCAGGGCCAAAGCGAATAAAAGCTACCGTTTCAGGTATTTCGGCTGGAATCAACGCCGAACTTCAAGAAAAGTTCAGCGCCGGCAACATTCGCGAAAGGCGGAGGCCTGGTGTTCTGCCTTTGGGCGTCGGAGAACTGGAGCCCCAAAACCCAAAGATGAGCCGAAGCCTGAAATCCCTACAACCTCAACCCTAAGCCTCTACGCCCGCGTTTTAGACCTTAAGCTCTACACCCTAAGCCTTAACAGCCTAAACCCCGATCAACCAAAGGAAGTGCAGGGACTTGATGTTTTGCACCTCAGCTTCGTGGGGTTTACGGGTACTTAAATATTAGGCTCCCGAAAATAAGGTTAAGGACGGATCCACTGATGAAGGAGCTTTGGGTTCAGTGCCACTTTTTTGCACATCCATGGTCTAGGGGTTTAGGGTTTAGGGTTTAGTGGTTTAGGGTTTAGGGTGTAGGGGTTTAGGGTTTAGGGTTTAGGGGTTTTGGGTTTAGGGTTTAGGGTTTAGGGTTTAAGGGTTTAGGGTTTAGGGTTACGGATTTCACCTGTGCTGCAAGCTCGTCGCATGTGAGTGACTAGAGCTGGTCGTGGTAGATTTCCCGTGCAATATACGGGCCTTAAGAATTCGAACAAGGTTTGGGGTATTTTATCTCACAGATATTGTAAGGAACCCCATGGTATGATATTGGGGACGTCCAGCCACGACTGCTCCCTTCGGAGAGCAGTATTGGTACTGACTCAGGCTTTATAGTAGGCGAGTTGCGAGAGAACCTTTCGCCCGATGACGAGGAGCCGTCTCATGAAGACTACGATACCTTGCTCATGAAGGCCGATGTCAGGTTGATGGGCATCAAGACTTAGGGTTCAAAGTTTCGGTCGTTTATGGTCTTGCCGTGATTGAGAGTTGACGGTCTTGGGTTTTGGAATTCAAGGTCTATGGCGTGGTGCGCAGAGTCTTCACATCAACAGATTGTCAAGGGCGGCTGAGTACTGATGAAGAATCACCCTTGCGAATGGGGTGTTAAATAATTAGGGGTCTAGACAATTCGGATCTTTTTCGAAGATTTGAAGATTTGAACTCATCCACGCTCCTGCATCTTTGAAGGAGCACTCCAGATGTGGACATTCACTTTCCCGTCCGAAGATGGCCCTAAACTTAAGCCTATAAACCAAACCCTTGACCCTAAACCCCGAAAACCTACACCCGGACACCCTATATCTTAACTAAAGATCCGAAGCTGGGCACACCAGATCTGATTTTGGAGCGGTCTTAAACGGTCTGGGGGGTTTGATGTCGGGGTCTGAATGCTGATGACAAATAAGTATCCTCTAGTAGTCCTTATATCATCAGAGCATTCTGTCCCCCGGTGCCCTACTCTTATTGTTGAGGCCCCTAAATAGTCTAAGGTTTGGGTGAAGTCATGAACTTGTCCGTCAGCCCTTATCCGCCAAACTCGTAAATCCCAAACCCTCAAACACCGAAAATCTGCATCCCTAAACCCTGCAGCATAGACCCCTAAACCGGTCTAAACCCTACACCCTAAACCCTAAACCCTACACCACAAAATCCCAAACTCTGTACCCTAAACCCTGACCCTCCAAAGCCCGAAGACCCTCCCATCTCCAATTCCTTAGGCTTAAACGTCCTTGAATTTAAACGCAGAGTGTCGAAGCGTCTCGGGCCCTTTAACCTTAAGCCCTGCTTTGGGCTCTTGACCTGCAACCACCAACCCTACGCCACCCACTTCAAGCCTTTGCGGATGAATCCTGAGGTTTAAACCGAAGCCTCCCTAATATAGTATCCTACGTAGTAGGATCCTGACTATAAGGATCCCAAAACACGGTTCAAGCCTTTCCTGACTGGAAGGCTGGGCTCCGCAACCTGCTGGGCGTGGAAGAGAGCCTTTGTTGCCACGGTTCTCTTTTTTTCTTTTCTTCTGGGGTTCCAGCTGGTCCTTCATACTGCACTTACTTGAGTCGTGAGCAGTATGACTACAGTCTTATTGCAGGATGATGAGCCCCCTTAAGCCCTGCACCCTGAACCTTTGCCAGCGATGCAGTTCATCGGCTCGCATCTGCTTTCGCTCAGGAATCGAATGGCTCACAAGCTGGAGGAAGCTTGCCAAGTGTCTTTGTCCGAAGTGTGGGATGACGCGTCCTCTGGTAGAATCTGGCGGTTTAGAGTTTACTTAAAGGATCATGGGACTTAGTAACTAGGGTTATACTTACGGTAAACTATACTTATACCTACTTATAACCCCAATTAAGGTACTTATAACCTTACTTGCTAAGTCCCATGATCCTCCAAGTAGGGTCTCCAGGGTTCGAGGCATACGTTTTGGTCGTTTTGGAGGCCGGAGGCCCCCGGCATCTTGAAACCGGTTCCCCACCTCGGAGTTGTGTTTCGGTACTACTTCTACATCTATATACTTCTACATCTGCATCTACTGCTACTGCTACTGCTACTGCTACGCTACTGCTACTGCTACTACTAACTACTACTACTACTACTGCTGCTGCTACTACTACTACTACTACTACTACTGCTACTGCTACTACTACTACTACTGCTGCTGCTGCTACTACTACTACTACTACTACTACTACGACTACCACTACTACTGCTACTAAGTATTTCGAACTTCGATGCCCTAGAACAGCTTTTGCTCGTGTGTGCGCGAGGTGAGCACAGATCTGAAGCGCTGCTTGCAGGATGTGGAGGTCTGGGAAGCCGAGGATTGCTGTTTAGATTTTAGGGTTTTAGGGTTTAGAGTTTAGGGCTTTAGGGTTTTAGGGTTTAGAGTTTATGGTTTTAGGGTTTTAGGGTTTAGAGTTTAGGGTTTTAGGGTTTTAGGGTTTAGAGTGTAGGTTTTTAGGGTTTAGGGTTTTAGGGTTTTATGGTTTAGGGTTCCCGGGTTCCCCTAAGTCTAAGGGTTCGACGATATGAGTGTGTTAGGGTTTCTTCAGGGGCTGCTGTAGGGATTAGATTATGTCGAGGGTTTTAGGGTGTAGGGTTCCCTGCATATATGGGGTCTGGGGTCTTTGGTTCCAGCCTGTGGCACCCTCACTGAACCCTAAACCCTAAACCAACCCCTAAACCCTAAACCCTAAACCCTAACCCTATTGTAGAACCCTGTTTGCCCTTTGCGGCCGCTTTGCCGCGCTGCAGGTGAAGCACAAGATCGCCAATGACGAGGCGCCGCAAGCAAAACACCCTGAGCCCCATAATGTCCTATGACCCTGAATACCCTACTTGGAGGATCATGGGACTTAGCAAGTGAGGTTATAAGTACCTTAATAGGGGTTATAAGTAGTTATAAGTACAGTTACCCTGTTTAAAACCTAGTTCCTAAGTCCCATGATCCTTTAAGTACCCTATGACAACCTATATCTGCAACCCCAAGCCCGACGTCCTCGAATTCGTGAAGAGGTTCATCCTGGTTTCCACCCAATAGAGCGACCAGCCCACGATCAAAGTGTGAAAGCGACGGTGGAAACATACTGTAGAATTCTGAGTGAATATCAGTGCTCTCAATACAGGCTCCTTACCAAACTGGCCCTAATTAGACTGTAATATTCACCAATGTCCTGCACTAATCCTTAAGGCCCCCTCATCTTACTTTCGGCCTACTTGTTCAATTTGAGGAGCCTGATCTCATCGAATGCAGTGTTCCAAACCGGTTGCAAACTAAACCCTAGACCCTAATCCCAAGCCCAAAGCCCTAAACCCTAAACCTAAGCCCTCAACCCTAGACCCTAAGCCGCAGCTAAGAATCAAGCTGACGCGATGTCGAGACTCCGAGGGTTGGAGCCCAAATCCTTCACCCGAAACCAATGAGCCCTGAACCCTGAGCTTTCCTAAAGGCTACTAATAAGGGGCCTTAAAGGTTATCTGTACTATTTTCGGGGTTCCTTGATATAATTATAGTACAATGGGCCCCAAAACCCTATTCTAATCATTAAGGCCCCCATAGTAGGCCCTTCATAACCCCTTACTTACTTAAGAAGCCCTCAGACATCGCGCTTCTGAAGCCCTTTGGGCCTTTGATGCCCCTTTCGGCCAAGTGCCAACGGGCGGAACCTGGAGCTCCTCGTAGCCTCGGGTTTGCGATTTGGATACCTAGGGTTCCTTTAAGGGCTCCTTTAAAGGGGATCTATAGGGGTTCCTTAAAGGGATCTATGGGGTTTAGGGTTTAGGGTCTACTTAAAGGATCATGGGACTTAGTAACTAGGATTATAATTAGGGTAACTATATTTATAACTACTTATAACCCCAATTAATGTACTGATAACCTTACTTACTAAGTCCCATGATCCTCCAAGTAGTTTTCAAAATTAAAGTCGTTTTTTGGGTACCCTAAATATTAGGCGCCGTATTATAATAGGGACCCCAACAGGGACCATCATTTTGACAACCACCCAGTTAGAGTTGTGGGTTTAGGGTTTAGAGTCATAGACATCCTAAGTTTGCAGAGTCATAATGGGGTTTAGGGTTTAGGGTTCAGAGTCTAGAGTCATAAAAGTCCGAAGTATGTAGTGTCATAATATTACCAGTGCTCGTTGGAGTAATGGTAGCAGTAGCGGGTACTGGCAATGTTGTTGGGATTCGCAAGTTGAGTAAGAGGAATGGTCATACACGTGATTTGGCCATTCCCTGCTCACAGCAGAACCAAGGGCCCTGAAGCTGGTAGTTGTTAGCCGAAGTACAAACCTCTATTCTGCAGTCCTTGATGATGATAGTGATAGTGTTGATAGTGGGGATGATGGGGACAATGGTCATTCTTAGATCCGCAGCCACACACTCTGAAACCCGAAGCCCGAAAAATCCCAAGGCCCTGAATCCTTGGCGCTGAACGATTCAATGCCAGACTGTAGCCAAACCTTCAAACCCCAAGCTCCATGCCCCAAACCTTAAATCCCTTAGCCCCAGATCTTACTCCCCAAATCTCGAACCCAAACCCATGCACAACCCTGTAGGTACCCATAGAATGATGGTAACTTTCGCTTCGTTCCCTTTTGTCTTCAACCCCAAAAGCCCAAAGCCCTGAACCCAAACCCTCAGCATCAGTACCCTAAGCCCCAACACACACTGAGACCCCAAACCCTAAATGCCTGAGCCCTTAGCGTGACACTTAGACCCAAACCCCAAGCCTTAAACCCCTAAGCCCTGAGCTCCAGTTTTGGGGGGGTTTGGGGTTTTAGGGTTTTGGGGGTTTGAAATTTTGGGTTCAGGGCTCAAAACCCCTAAACCCTAAACCCTAAACCCCTAAACCCCTAAACCCTAAACCCTAAACCCTAAAACCCCTAAAGAAGCCCACACCAAGAAGCCGCTGCGGGGAGGTCGCCGAGCTAACGACCCGATTGGCGGCCGCCAAGGTGCCGTTTTCACGGGGCTTTTAGGGTTTAGGGTTTAGGGTTTACGGGTTTAGGATTTAGGGTTTAGGGTCTGGATATCATGGGCTTAGGCTTTAAAGGACTTTGGAGGTTTAGGGTTTTAGGGTTTAGGGGTTTAGGGTCTAGGGGTATTAGGGCTTAGGGGTCTCAGGGTTTTAGGGTCTGGGGGTTAGGCGTTTATGGTTTAGGGCTGTGGGCTTCCTTTCAAACGAATCTTTAATGATAAGGGTTACTAGAGGGCGATCGGTTTAGGGCCTGGGCTCGGTGGCTTGCTTTGGGTTTAGGGTTTGAAGGCTTAGGGCTTATGGTCTAGGACATTGGCTCTAGGTAGGGTGTGGGTTTAGGTTAAGGTTTTCGGGTTTTGTTCGTTTGGAGTTCGGATGTTTTGAGAGACTAGGCTTTGCAGGTTCCGGAGGCCGAGTGGAGTGTAGGGCGTGAGAGTTCCAGAGCTTCGAACTACTGGCTTTGGCTGCAGGGTTGTCTTGGCGACTTCGATGCGTCGGTATTGAGGGCGGGAGGACTGTTGGGGGTGTGTAAGGCGGTAGTCGAGGTAGTTTGCCTCTTCATTCCCCACAGAATAGCCCAAACCCAAGAAGGTCAAGCCTTAGCACGAATTTCCGGATCCCAAGGAACCGGGTACTGCAGCTCCTGGAGGTACTCTGCCACGGAAATAGTGCGACTGCGACTGGCACTACGACTGCGACTGAAACCATTAAGATCAGCATGTCAAAACTTTGTGAAACCGAACACCCGGAACGGATTGCCATCGCTATATACAAGGGTAGCTCCCTAGGCCCCGTTTGGGATCCTGACAAATCTACGGCACCCTTATCAACTTTATCATATTGAGAGAGCCGGCTACAAGCTCCCCAGGCGGACAACGACGAGCTCCGTTCAGAGGTGGAGGAACTGGCAGAGCAGGCACGGGCAGCGTTAGAAGTTGCAGTACACTTGTCGCGATAAAACTTTGGGCGGCACTAAGGTTGGAATGTTGACATGATTTTGTCTTGTGTCTTGAATTCACAGGTAGCTCCGACATTCCCGCAACTCGAACCCCAAAGCTTGCATCCTCCAACCTAAAACCTCAGACGTTAGACTGTAAGTCGTAGATCCTTGAAGCCTGAAACCCATCCCGCACCCTCTAAACCTAAGCTCCTGGGTCAAACTCTACACGCTGATGTCAGGTGCGGACTCTGAAGGAAGCCAATGAGTCGATCAAGGCGAGCTCAGGAATTGGGCCTTCAGGGAGGGGCTTTGGGTTTAGGGTTTAGGGTTTAGGGTTTAGGGTTTAAGGTTAGGGTTTCGGGTTTAAGGTTTAGGGTTTAGGATTTAAGGTTTGGGTTTCAGTGCTTTGCATTTCACGGATCTAGGTTCGGGGATAGGGGCTTGAGAACAGCGTATTGGGGTTCGAGTGTTTGGGCCTTCTGGTTTAGGTTCCGGGGTCAAGGGTTCGTGGTTCAAGACTGCAGTTGTTTAGACTGTTTGCTGATCTTACCTGCCGGGCGGTGTGAGGCCAAGAACTCGGAGCAGTGGGCCGCTCAGAAGAAGGCGGAGGACGACAGAGACAAGGCAAAGAAAGCGGAATGCCTTGGGATTCAGAGCTGTGCGCTTAGGGAGACAGCCGAATCTATCAGGTTTGAGGGTTTCGGCTGCTTCCAGGAATCGCCGGGTTGGATTCTTTCGGGGAGTTGGCGCAAATTGCAGCGGACCGTAGAGACTGGCCTGCAAGCCCTGCACCTAGACTCTGTACCCCGGCACGCCTAAACCCCGTACCCCCGTACCCAGCCATGCATGCGCCCGCTGTTGTACCTTATATGGGTCAGGTAGAGGGTGAGAGAGAGAGAGAGAGAGAGACATACACATCTTGTACATGCAATGACTCTAAGTACCGACACGGGAGCCCCTTTAAGGCCGAAGGATATCTTCAACCTGAAATCCTAAGCCATATAAACCTAAACTAAACCCCAAACCTTAAAATAAATCCGAGGTTCCCAGGGCTTTGGAGTTTTAGGGCTTACGGTTGAGGGTTGGTTGTTGAAGGTGCAGTTCTCGAATTTTGGTATTACTTGCTTTGAACCTTTGTCGTTTTGGCAGTGTTGTGTGCCCCGAACGGGACATGATACGGTTTAGGGTTTAGGGGGTAGGGAGGGGACATGATCCTCGTTCCCGAACTCATCGGCACGTCTGTGGACCTAGAGCTAGTTAATTTATGTGGGTAGTTCTCTAAGTTAGGGTCCCTGTTATGGTACTCTTTATTTGCTAGTCTCCTTAAGAATCATTTTAAGTTCATAACACCCAAGAGAATACTAAAAGCTGCTATTTGTATTATGGTTCCAAGGGGGGTTATAGATAAGGGTTTAGGGTTAGAACTACTTGGAGGATCATGGGACTTAGTAAAGTAAGGTTATAAGTACCTTAACTGGGGTTATAAATAGTTATAAGTATAGTTACCCTAATTACAACCCCAGTTACTAAGTAGACCCTAAACCCTAACTCCCCTAAATAGATTCCTTCAAGGAACCCCTATAGATCCCCTTTTAAAGGAGCCCTAATTATAACCCCAGTTACTAAGTCCCATGATCCTTTAAGTAGACCCTAAACCCTAAATCCCCTAAATAGATCCCTTTAAGGAACCCCTATAGATCCCTTTAAAAGGACCCTAATTATAACCCCAGTTACTAAGTCCCATGATCCTTTAAGTGCCCCCCAAACCCAGATAGAACCTTTAATAGTAACCCTTACAGATCCCTTAAAGGAGCCTTTTAGATCCCTTTAAGGAACCCTATAAATCCCCTTTAAAGGAGCCCTAATTATAACCCCAGTTCCTAAGTCCCATGATCCGTTAAGTACCCATGTACCGAGCCTCGGGGTTCGAGGTTTCAGCGTTTTTGTTCTTCCCGACGCAGGCTGTTCTGGAGCTGCAAGGCGCCAAGGACACGGGGCTCCGAAACGAATCAGCGCCCTCAAGCATAAGTTCTTAAACTACAACCTACATTTCTGAACTCTTTAAACTACAACCTAAATTCCTGAACTCTTGAAACTACAACCTAAATTCCTGAACTCTTGAAACTACAACCTAAATTCCTGAACTCTTGAAACTACAACCTATATTCCTGAACTCTTGAAACTACAACCTAAATTCCTGAACTCTTGAGCATCGAGCCTGATTTTTCATTCTTTAATAATTAGGAGGACAACGGGGGTCTGCAACAGCCTGGCCTTAAATCCCAAGCCCGAGACCTTCGAAACGCGGCACAGCTGGAAGCGACGCTATTCGGTCATTCAGTTTTTTGGGGGTTTTCGGATTCAGGATTTCGGGTTTAGGGTTTAAGGTTTCGGGTTTAGGGTTCCGGGTTTAGGAGGATTTCGGGTTTAGGGTTTAGGGTTTCGGGTTTGCTGCAAGATTTTTGCGTAGCGGCAGTGTAACATGGTTTGCAAGAAAAAATAGCGGTTTTGTTGCCCTGCGAATCGCAGCCATGGCCCGACTGTGGCGGGCCATCACATACCTCGCCCACCCCATGCCGTCCGAGGCAGAGGGCAGGGCAGGGCAGGGCAGGACAAAACAACACAAGCAAGCAACCAAAAAACGCAAAAAAGCAGTTTTGTCCAAGTCACCCCCTAGGACCGGCCCGGAGGCCCCTAGGTCCTGGAACTCTGCTCGCTGGAGCTTCCAGCTAGCAGCCCCCGCCAGGATTTCGGGTAGCAGGTTTAGGGCAGTGAAGACGAGATAGGGGATCCCAGTGTTTGGAGAAAGGCTTGCTCCTAATTGGGTGGTTGTCAAAATTAGGGTCCCTTTTTGGGTCCCTATTATGATACGGCCCCTTTTAATTAGGGTACCTTAATTTTGACAACTACCCAACTAGCAACTGCCAACTCTCACTCTCAAGTCCCAAACTCTCCATCGTAAGGCCCAGCTACGTCCCCAACCCTCAGAGTTCTGCGACTCCACTTAAAGGATCATGGGGCTTAGCAGCTAGGGTTATAATTAGGGTAACTGTATTTATAACTACTTATAACCCCAATTAAGGTACTTATAACCATACTTACTAAGTCCCCTGATCCTCCAAGCACTCTTGTCTCTGCTTGAAGGACGAGGCAGCAGCGGCGGAGATCAAGGCGGAGCATCAGGCTCGTGGCTACAGCCGACTTGCGAAGCAAGCCAGCCTCAAATCGAACAAAGTTGCTTTCAAACTAAAGCCTCGCCCCTAAACCCCGAGACTCACGACATCAACTCGTGGAGATCCTGCCAGACAATTACCACCTGCCTGTCCAGTCATGTGCTTTCCAATTAAAATGCAGCAGTGACCTTGGATTGCTGGAAATGACCGGGATGCCATCGAACATACACCCCAGGCGCCATGGTGGGTTGGTTGCGCGTAGTAGCGGAGCTTAGGGCTTTTTTCGGTGCCGGGTCAAAGCATTACGAGAAGGAAGTCCGGAATACCGTGACAGAGTACAGCACTGAACTGCCATGGGCCATGATCTGTAGCCTGCAAACCCCACAGCTCAAAGCCAGCTTCCCACATTCCTAAGCTGCACACCTTTGTCATCGAAGCCTTGCAAGCCCCTCTAAGGGCGAGGCCCTAAACAATGAACTTTCAGTTCCGCAATGCCAACCCCAAACCCCAAACCTTTAAACCCTAAACCCCATACCCTAAAGCCCAAATTTTACATTTCGAACCCTTAACTTACCTTTGGTTAGTAGGGAATGGAAGAATGGTAGTAATTGTAGTTATAATTGTACCCCATTCCTCCATTTCCTACTAACCAAAGGTAAGTTAATCCCTAAACCCTGTGGTTTTCAACATTTTCAGGTCAAGCTCGCCAAAGAGGAGCTCTCCGCGACGAAGTCGGAGCTGAAAGAGCTCAAGGCAGCTCCTGTGGCAGTGGTTTTCCTATTCTTCTAAAAACTGTGCGTATATATATATATATACACAGGTATACTCATATTTATATTCATACTCAGACTCGTATTCATATTCGTATTTATACTGATATTGATATTGGTACGTATTCAGGTTCAACTTCAGAGTCATCTTCAACTTCACACTCATATTCGTATTCATGGTCATATTCAGATGTCTGTTTGTTTTACACACACATACAATATATATATATATATATATATATATATATATCTGTACATATGCATGTAGGCATGTATGTATGTATATGTATGTATATATGTATGTATATGTATGTATGTATGTATGTATGTATATAGGGTGGATAGATTGATAGATAGCTACAGGAGTTTAACGTTATGAACGGGTGTACAAGGAGCTTAGAAGGTTTTTATAAGGGTACAACGGATCTCGGCTGTGGGTGCTCGAGTCTCTTTATTGAGTACGGATTGTGTAGATCTTGGGGGTTATCAAAGGGGAAAAGGAGGGACCCTTAATGGGGACCCCTACCCTATAATGGGCTATATAATGGTATATAATAGCTATATTCACGGTATACATGTAGGGGTCCTTATTAAGGGTCCCTCCTTTTACCCTTGGAGGTTAGGGCGGGCCGTTTCGAGAGCTTGGGCTTCAGGTTTAGGGAGGCATCCAAAAGGCTCCCCGAAGACCCGGAGACCGTAACAAAGAGCTTGAACACACAATATGTGACCGTCTATAAAGCCATAAGAGCTTTATTGAACAGGTCTTGAAGCCCGAAGCTTCAACCCTAAGCCCTGAACCCTAAGCCCTGAATCCAGTCCTAAGCCCTTCTAGAGCCCGACGTTGCAAAGCATCAAGAGAACGCCGGCGAAGCTCTGTGAGGCTCAGCTCGCCGGGAAGGCGCGCTTTGAGTTGGTGTTGTCGCTGTTTTGGGGCTTCGGTTTGGGGCCGGCTGCGATGCGAATGGCTCAGGGGTTGTGGGCAAAAGATTCATTTTGGGATTTAGGGTTGAAGCTTACGATTCATGGTTTGAGGATAGGGTTTAGCTTAGGACTTCAGAAGTTGAGGCCATGCTTGGGGTTAAGGGTTGGGTTTAGGGTTTGAGGAGTTTAGGGGTAGGGATTGGGAGGTTGAGGGGTTTGAGGGTCGGGATTCGGGTTGGCTTGGTTAGACGTAGGATGTGGGGTATGAGGGTAGGGTTGAGGGGTTTGGCATCTGAGGGATTTGAGGTGGGTGTTGCTTTTCATGGATTTTGTTGCTTTTGTTTGGTTTCTAGTGTTTAAGGGCTTGTTGGTGCTTTAGAGTTTGAGGGATTTGAGGAAGGGTTTGGGGTTGGGGGGATTTTCGTCGGAGCTATAAGACTTCCATATCCGTGTAGATGCAACTAGACGTCCTGCAAGATTAGCGACGATTTGTGATGCTCCTCCGGGCGAGAATTTCCGGGCGCCAATCCTTTCCAAACCCCAAACCCGAACGTTTTAGGTTTGAGGTTGAGGGGTTTAGGGAACCTTAAACCATCTTAAACCCTCAAGGCGATTCCCAAAACTCCGCCCTGAATCCTAAGCCCGACGTGCTTCTTTCTTATGCCCAAACCCTAAACCCAGCATGGGCTACTTAGATCTCACCCAGTTTCTCTCAGTTGCCCCACATCTTTCAACGTACTCGGGCTTCTAGGGGCTTTGAGGTTTAGGGTTTAGGGTGTCCGGATCTGGCTTCCGGTGGTGTTTAGGAGTTCTGGTGCTGGTCCATCCAGATGTTTACGCCGCTTGAACGTGAACTACTGCACCCTGAGCGGAGCCCCAAAAAAAAACCCTCCTCACACTGAAAAGGGGATGCCCAACTCATACAGGAACCCTTAAAGGATCCCTGAAAGGATCCTTGACAGGAACTCATGGCAGAATAATCAATTCATTCCTTTAGCTTGAGCCCTGCAAGCTACAACCCGAAGCCAACACGAAAGTCCGAAACTCTGATCTAGGGGTTTAGGGTTTAGGATTCAGGGTTGAATATTGGTTCCTTTCTAAAATTAGGTTGGGCCTGCAAGACTACAAGGCAATCGGTCTAGTTACGAATTACTCACGCGTTCGAAATAGACCCTTAACCGGAGACCATTGAAGCATCCTTGCCCAGAAAGGCAAAAAGCTGAGACAACTCCGCACAGGCCGGCTCGTGCCATGCAGATGGATGCACACACATACATTAACTGGTACGGTAAAGAGATCTGTGATTGGAGCTATGGATGTAGTCGCGAGCACACAGAACACCTAGGAATAAGCATAAGACTCATAGACATGCAAGTAGCAACACACGGATGCAGCCGCTAGCTGCTAGATGATGTGTACACAAACCATTATTTCGGACGAGACATTCATGCGGCTTTTGCAGACGAGCCTGATGACTGGACTTACACATGCACGGGCAGAGGCTAGATTTACAGGAGTACATACATGTATAGGCATGAATGATACAGACGTAGCTGCAGATCAAGGGAATAGCAAACACCGGCAGGTGTCGATGGTAGGTTCGCTTAGCAAAATGGCTTCTACTGCAGAAATTCATCAGTTGTCTGCCGTCTCTTGCCATGTCTGCATGGCAGAAGTCCTAGTTTTTATCCCAAAATCTTGTCCCAAGCCGATATTCCACAGTCAGACTTTCGGGTTCAACGTTCTCAGTTCGGTTTGTGATGTTTCTGATCTGTCCGGCATGTGTTGCTTCTGACCCATCGAATCAACTCTAGTGAACTAGTACTGTATATGCCGTTTCATGCCCGCGCCGTACAAGCCACATCCCGAATCCCTGCCGAAGTATAGGTTGAATAATCACGAACAGAAAAAATATGTGGCTAATCGCACTTCATAGAGCCTAAACCCTAAACACATGATGTTTCTTTGTCCCGAGACCAAGGTCTTATCTTGCTCGGCCCTTCAACGGTTTAGGGTTTAGGAACGGCCAGGGTTTACAGGGTTCGTGGGTATCCGGATACCGTTAGCCGTGAACGGCCTCGCCTACCACCTGAATCCGCTGCAGGCTCTAGCCGCCCCTGCGCTTGCAGCACGAGAAAGTGCGGTGCTCCATTTGGTCATGTAGCCCGCCTTTCGTTTCAAAGCTGGGGTGTCACGCTTCTGGAGTTATGTTATATACTACAAGGCAAAGGGCCAACCCAGTTACTTAAGCTTTTGGTGGTCAGACATGACTCGCGTGCTCCCAGATACTTTCTCAAGAAGATGACTGGCCCGCCGAGAGTTTCGGCACAGGGGTCCAAGGCTATCGAGCATGGCTCAGAGCTCAACTCAGTTTACGGCAAGCTGATACCTAAAGGTCTGGTTTCGTTAGTTGATGCTTTGCCTGGCACTTTGGACGAGGGTTTCAAAGGAACCACGCATGTTTCATACGATCGTGCAGCAAGTCCTCAGTTTTCGTTCGGGTTTGCTTTGTGCGGAACCGCGGGTTCTTGGGCAGGTGTTCCTTTTGGTGTCGTTGCGAGCCGATCATTATTCAAACCCGGGGTTTCTCTTGGAGCAGCATATCGTTTATGCACTGTGCCTTGGAGTTCATCACCAAACCCTGATCCGGAACTTCGAAGCTTGCACCCTAGACCCTAAACCCTAAACCCTAACCTTCAACCCTAAAACTTCGACCCCGAAGCTAGGACTGCATGTCTGGCCAAGAGCAGCAGGTAGCTGCCAGAGTACTACAGGGGCCTAAGTAATGACCTATACTATTTAGGGGGTTCCTTATTCTAACTTCTACCCAAATACTTATTCTAAAAGTATCAAGGCCTTTCTAGTAGCATACCAGTGCCAGTGTAGGATGCCCTCATCCACCATAGCTCATGTTTCTCCATGTGGGGCGGGGACTTCAGGCCCGCATCTTCTTAAACCTTAAACCGTCCTAAACCCCTAAACCTCTTAAGAACCCTAAACCGAAACCCCTAAACCCTTAACCTCTTAAGAACCCGAAACCCCTAAACCCTGAGCCTCTTATGATCCTAAACGGCAAAATCGTTTTAGCCTCATGGACCTCTCGGTGCTGCGGGCTGGTCATAGACACCGCCGTCTCAGTGATTTTAATATCCGACTCGTCGAACTGCGTCGTCGGAGGCAAAAGGCTCGGAGCATGGTGCTTTGGGTTCACGTGGAGGGTCATACCCTACCCCTTTTTTAGGGTATCTAGTTTTATGGTTGGGAACCTTAATAAGAGGGGTAGGGTATGAGCCTATAGGTAGGGTCTAGGGTTTAGGGCTTGTCGGAGCAGTTCAAACGTTAGAGCTTTACGGCTTAGCGTGTTGTGACGCGGGTTAGGCCCCTAAACCCTAAACCCTAAACCCCAAAACCCTAAACCCTAAACCGTAAATGCTAAACCCTAAATGCGAAACCCTAAACCCCAAAGGTTCAGGTTAGGGCTCCAGGGCTTGAAGTTCACAGTTCACGACTCCGTGTCCAGCTTCTCGGCCCCTTCCTGGGTTCTTGTTGAGGAACTAATTTCCAAGGGTATATAAAAGGAGGGACCCTTAAGAAGGACCTAGGTATATACCCTTAATATAGCCATTATATACCCATTAGGTCGCCCATTACAGGGTAGGGGTTCCCCCTTAAGGGTCCCTCCTTTTCCCCTTTTGATAATCAGGTTATCATGACAAGGGAGTTTAGCATCTGAAGACTGAGCCCTAAGCCCTCAAACCCAAATGCTGAACCCTAAACCCTGAAACACCCTAAAACCCAAATAAACAACTCATAACCCGAAAAAGTCGCAGCTCTATTGTCCCGTCGGAGCTCGGATTGCGACTTGGGACTATGAGGCCTAACGCTTCCCCAGATCATAGCATCCTAAACTTTAATAATCCTGATGCTGCTTCAAACTCCGACGAGGGCTTGGCGTTCAGGACCTCAAGGTTTCAAGTGCGGTTTGGTTGTTAAGGATTTCAAAGCGAACGATAAGATTCCATTGGGATTTAGGGTTTGGGGTTTTACAGGGTTTTTTTAGTAGGCTTTTTTGGAACCTCGGGCTGAAACGCTTAACAATTCCTAGTCAAACCGCAGCCGCGTCCGCTGTACATGTTGAGCCGGAATCCTAAATCTAACTTACGCGCGACATCCCACAGGGGTGGACGTGGATTTGTTCCTGAATTGGGCTTTTCGGGACCGGGGGTTTGTGGGTGAGGGTCTGGGGTTTTGGGTTTAACTGTTTCATGCTGAGGTGCCGTTCCAAGGGGTTCCATGGTTTACATGACCTAGATCTGAAACCCTGTGCCAGCAGGTCTCACTCAGCTACATGACGAATCCTGCAGAGGAGCTGTACGCAAACCCGGAGAGGGGCGTTCCAGGGGTTCCGAGTTGCATCCACGGCCCTCTAAATCTGAACCGCCAGCGCCAGCGACACCAACAAGCTCGTAACTATGTCATGTAACATAGTAAAGCCCTAAACCCTAGACCCTACCTAGACGATGTCTATGTTTAATGCTGGAATGTACAACTGTACCTCCCAGTTCCTTGAAGCCAGGCAAGCAGCAAAGGGCATTCTGGGGAGACTTGAAAGGCCATGCGGTGTGCTATGCTAGCTTTAGGGTTTAGGGCTAGCTTTGTGACCACCGGTACTTTGCGATTTCGGCCGCCCTTCCCCTGCTGCTACCGGTTTTGTTACTGCTACAACGACCACGGCTGCGACCACGACCGGATACTCCCACTACTGCTGCCGCTTCCACTACGACGGCTACTGTCGCAGATGCGCCGGCAGTCTTTGTCGGAGAGCAAAACACATGTCTTATCGTGTCGACAAAGCCCTGTCAGAGGTATCACTCCCCTTGACGGGCCTAACAGTATACGATTCTGAGACCATTGTGAGTTCGATGGTGGAAGCCAAAAGTAAATCCGAACCCCAGACCCCCAAACCCTACTTAAAGGATCATGGGACTTAGTAACTAGGGTTATAATTAGGGTAACTATACTTATAACTACTTATAACCCAATTAAGGTACTTATAACCTTACTTACTAAGTCCCATGATCCTCCAAGTATTCTGAAACGAACCTCGACAGACTGGACCCAAAACAGGAGACTTCCAGAAGCTGGGCGCAGTCCTAAGAGGCAGGGGGTGATTTCAGGTTTCGAGACTTAGACCACGCGTGAAGGCTGCTGCATTTGGGACAGCAGAGGGTCAATTGCCGGCCCTTTGATTTTCAAGGTAAACGCTAAACCCTAAACCCTAAACCCGTCAACTCTAAACCCTTATGGGTTTCGGGTTTAGGAGCCCCCGCATGGAAGCAAAGACGCAAAGGCCATTTGGCTTGAAGCTCCAGGTCCTGGAAGCAAAGTAGTGGCCATGGACGGTCTGTTGACCTCAGCCCTGTCATGTAACCGACCCAATCTGGGGGAGGCCGAGGGCTTCCAACGCGCCTGGGACGAGCTGGAAGCGTGTGTGAGGGCGAGGGGAATTCTAACGGGCCAGCAGATGGAAAAGTACGAGGCACACGGGTACTGCCTCGTCCGCATGGGGCCAAAAATTGTGGAGGAAGATTGTTACAAGACAACACCATCCCAACGGCGTGCAGGACAGGCTGATCTTAACACTTGGGCCGATTTGGCCCTTCTTGCCGTAGCCCGCGAGTTGGTCATCCTCCGTCCTGGCGAAGTCTGCAACGTCCAAAGTTTCGAAGAGCTGTACGGTGGGAGACTCATTTCGGTCCGCTCCTCATTCAGGCTGGAGTTTGCATCTGGCAGGATCGATTTTCAGCCCTCGTTTTAGCTAGTTGTCGTGTGTGTCCCAACACCACTGAGGACATAATCCCCGAAGTGCATCATGTCGACTTCAATGGCACTGAGCGTCGGAGAGATCACACGAAGGAGCCCCATGTTCAAGTTGAAGACTCCATGTGGCCAGTGGCAGATACGGTAGTCGGGCTTCAGGCTACCCACCCGCGCAGCCCTCACCCCAACGACGCATGTGGTCACCCCACCCCACCCTACCCTACTGTTGACTTGTGGGGCTATGCGGTGCTTTGGTTGCTAGGCTGTCCATCATGCTTGAACTTGACTTGGGATCGGAGTGTTTGGACTTAGTCTTGCAACGCTGGAGTATGGGCCAGTGAGGGCCCATGAAGCCCAACCAGCCGCTGTCTAATCTGGCTGCACTTGCGGCTGGCAGGAACAGGAGGCACCCATGAGACTGCACGTGGATGATGCAGACCACATGTGCCGACCGCCGATCCAGCTGCTTCTGGGAATCATTAATGCAGCTTGGATGAGCTGCAAGCGGATGTGTGGGATTCGGGGGAGACAGAGTTGTGCGGTAAAGCAGATCAGACTGGCCTAAACAATGCCAGGTTAACCAGACTCCAACATCGGTGGCACTGGTGCCGCCGGAAGAAGAGCTTCTAGCGGCGGGCGTCCGGGTCGATCTCCTCCGACAGCCTTTGTTCCTTCACCATCCGCCGACCATTGGTTGCAATATTTTTTCTGTCGATGCAGTCGACTGGGCCGGAGTGTCCCTTTGTAGTGTTGCAAGCTTGAGCCAAGGAGCATCACCTCAGTATCTGCGGTTACACCCAGGCCCGTCCTTTTTGGGCCGAAGGACAGGCCAAGAATCCAAGCAGACGTGAAGTCTACGCGGGGTATTAGACCAGACGCCGCCGAGGCCGGGTACACAGAGATCGAAACGCCTAGCAGCATAGTGTATGAACACTATGCAGCACACATGATGAACCGTTGCAAGAGTGAACTCTGCAGGCTTGGGAGGACCTGCACAGAGTCCTCCAGAAAAAGACCCGCTTCTTTGCTGCAACATGCTGCCCACAGGGCAGCTCATGGTAGCAACACTTTGGGCAGTACTCCGGAGTAGTTGTCATCAGTCAGATGATGTGGGGTCTTGAGATGATTCCGGGTATACCTTTTGCCCTACCACATGCTGCTTCTTCCTGTTCTGAGGCTTCGTTTCATTGGCGCCAGGAGACGTGCTCGTGGCTTGAGCTGATTTGAGAGTCACGGCTTTGCAGTCCTTAGGGTGCCATGTTCCGAGAGGGAGGCGCTAATGCAGTCTTCAGTTTGGGATGAAGTCTGCAGCATCACGGCCCTGAACCTTAAAGCGTTTTTTCTAAGGTTCTTGACAATACACGAGTGCTTCACGGACGGGGAAGCCTGCAGCCAGTGGCAGACTCCGGGAACCGCCGCACCCTGGTTGGGCTTTCGTCGTCTGCGGTGCTTGTGGATTGTGGATGCGGATGTCATTTTCCAGCCCAGGATGGGTCAAACGGTTATGGTTGGCAGGCAGTGCGGCCGAGAAAACACTGGCTACATGTCACAATCCTCTTCAACGACATCCGCGACGCTTGGCTGCATTGTCATGAGCAAGGGTCCCATGCAGCTCAACGCTGCAGATTTGGAGTCTTCACTTGAGGCGTGTTCAGTCGGCAAATGGCCTACGACCGGACAAAACACATGCTGAGTCCTATGGAGCACTTCTGAGATTAATTTGCAACTGCTGCAGCTTATAGTTTTTTATGCAAGCCGGCTAATGCAGGAATTTCGTGCAATATGCAAGAGCGTCGAACTTGCGTGGTCTGTAGAGAGGAGCTGCAGAAACGCTCACAACATAACACTGCGCCCTTGTTTCTCTTACTTGCGTGATAAGAGAGGGCAGAAACGCTCCGTCCCTTGTTTCTCTTACGTCCACTTGTTTCTCTTTTCTGTCACTCGCTTGGAGCTATCCATGCGCGGAAAAACTTATGCCATTGGTCGGAATCCACCAAGGATTGAAAGGCCAGGCAAGCCTGAGACTTGGAAGGAGTGACTTTCAAGCTCGCAGGGGAGCTCGTCCTACCTTCTGCTAATCTGCGGCCTTGAGCGGGCTCTGATGTCTTCGTCGCAGTGTACCAGGAGTCCATGCAGATATGCAGGAAGTTTGAGATGGGCCGTAAGCTGTTCCGCCCACTAGGTTGAGAATCAGAGGTTCCAGCTTCCGAGACACAATCATGTAGTTCAGTTAGTTGAGTAGTTCTGCACTTGTGGATTCCTAAATGCGACCCGGCCACGAAGACAAGTGAGAGATCTATACGCACGTATAGAGCCGCTGTGAACACATCCGGTTCAGCATGTATGGAAAACCCAACTTCACCCAACAACTATTAATCTGACATCCGCACTGCCAGGTAGCCGAGAAGCTCCTTTGATAACAGTAGTCGGGATCTTGCCGCCAGCCATGGGAAAGCGCCGCTGCCGCCCGCCCTGGGCCAAGGAGAGCAGCAGGTATCTCCGCGTGGGCATGGAGGATGAGGTGTTGTTGTACCAGGATTTTGGTAGCACTTGCGATACCACTTGTCAGAGGAGCCCGATGTGCAAGGCAAGCCTGATGACCAGCCTGGTGCATAGTTTTCGGCATCATCTAACAGTCTCCTACCAGAAGTATGGCCCCCCCATTTTCCATTCTGCCTCAGCTATTCCAAGATGCTTCAGTCCTTCGACCGAATGCTCGCAGAGTCCCACCAAGCCTGGGA
Organism: Symbiodinium sp. CCMP2592; assembly: GCA_905221615.1. Classification (NCBI taxonomy): domain Eukaryota; class Dinophyceae; order Suessiales; family Symbiodiniaceae; genus Symbiodinium; species Symbiodinium sp. CCMP2592. The sequence goes on from CAJNDT010003246.1 coordinate 141,255, forward strand.
TCAGGGGGGCATTGCCTGGCGAGTGTCTGGACCAGACCAGCGCAGATGGCCGCTTCCCCACAGGCGGGTGAATGCGGGTTGTTTTCTCGTGCGCTTGACTCCTCGCCCCCGAAGCCTTGAGAACCGCTTACCAATCACACGATCCTCTTACAGCCGTTGGTCTTGTGCTGTTGTTGTGATTACTAAACCTACTCGTATTATTTCTATTAGTATTGTTACTATTAGTACTACTAGTATTGTTAGTAGTATTGGTGTTTGTGTTAGAGGTCGTATTAGTTTGATAATCAGCATTCGCATTAGTACTAGTATTAGTGAGTATTCGTTTGAGTATTCGTTTTTGGCACTAGAGTTAGTATTAGTACTAGTACATGTAGTAGTACTGCTGGTATAACCAGGCATATTAAGACTACTGCTATTGTTAGTGTTCGTGTTATTCTGACCACTACCGTTATTGTTATTGTTATCATTATCATTCTCGCTATGGTTATTGTTGCCTTTATTGTTATTGTTACTGTTACTGTTGTCGGTATTGTTATTGTTATTGTTATGACTATTGAGATCAAGGTTGTTGATATCATGATTACTGTTATCATTGTTATTCTTGTACTTGCCTTAGTTCTTATTAGTATAGTTTGGACGGTCAGGGTGATTAGAAGGTATTTGTATCTTTGCTGCTACTGTTATTGTCATGCTATTAGTGTTGTTGTTGCTATTCGTATGACCATTTGCATTCTTGCTGCTGTTTTTTGTTATTGCTATTTCTTTCTTTTTATTCGTCGTCGTCGTAGTAGTCGTAGTCGTAGTCGTAGTCGTAGTCGTAGTCGTAGTAGTAGTAGTAGTAGTAGTAGTAGTAGTAGTAGTAGTAGTAGTAGTAGTAGTAGTAGTAGTAGTAGTAGTAGTAGTAGTAGTAGTAGTAGTAGTAGTAGTAGTAGTAGTAGTAGTAGTAGTAGTAGTAGTAGTAGTGTAGTAGTAGTAGTAGTAGTAGTAGTAGTAGTAGTAGTAGTAGTAGTAGTAGTAGTAGTAGTAGTAGTAGTAGTAGTAGTAGTAGTAGTAGTAGTAGTAGTAGTAGTAGTAGTAGTAGTAGCAGAAGTAGGTTTAAGAGGTCAAACCGCAGCCCCGAGCAGCCGCGTGCTCGGCAACACCATCCTTCAAGCACTGTGAGCCATCCGAACAGTGGACAAATGTAGAGGTTGCCATAAGCGATATACCAGCCATTTATGTGAGTGTTCAGTCATGTCTGCATCATGAGCGTGTTGCCATGTTACGTTGGCATACTTGATTATGTGCTTAGTTGACTGTGCATGCATGCAGGTACGCGTGCATGAATGTAGGCAGGTAGGCAGGTCGGCAGGGCGGGCAAATCGGTAGGCAGGCCGGTAGGAAGGTACACAGGTAAGCAGCTGGGCAGATGAACAGGATAGGTCGCCAGGCAGGCAGGCCGGCAGACAAGGAGGTAGTCAGGTATGCATGCAGTCCGATGATGAATATCTTCAAGCAGGTATGTAAGCTTACTTCCTTGTTGCAAGATCTCCTGTGAGAAAGCTTGCACATGGGCGCTAGCTTTGGACATGCAGTTTCCTCCACAGCACACCGTTCTCAACAGGCTGACAAGCCTGAATACCTGGTAACAGTTGGTCCCTTATCATGCCTGTGCAGATAGAGCGTATCGTGCCTTGAAATCCTCAGAACCCTAGTCCAGCAGTTTATGTAGCAGCTTTCTCGATGTTTGGCTTGGACATGCTAGAAACCCTAAACCCTAAACCGCTAGAAACCGAAGCACCGACAGTCCTCCGTGCAGGCACGACGGTGCAAAAAGAGCAGCGGCGTGGCCTGATGTGGGAGTTTCAGAAATAGGGGGGCCCTAATAAAGGGATCCTTTACGGGTTCCTCAAAGGGATCTATAAGGGCGCTATAAAGGGTTTAGGGTTTAGAGTTTCCGAAAATAGGGGACCCAATTATAGTACGCCTAAATAGTAGGATCCTTATTATTAGGACCCCAAAGTAAGGTACCTTGGGATGCATTCGGGTGTTGTTTCGGGCAATCGTGGCACAGGTTTGAGCTTGTTAGGGGTCGGGCTGACATCACCCAACTTCGCAGCTAGTGGTCTCACCCTCGGGTATCTGGGGGTGCCAGTGAGTACCCAGAGACTCCAAAACCCCCTACTTAAGGAATATACATTAATTCCTATTAGGGTTCCTATTATGCTTGAAGTTATACTCCTTAATTAACGGATTTTGGAGTCTGGGTGTAGAAAACTAAACCTTGGGTACGGCCCACACTCAGTAATAGTTGAATAATATTCATAATACAGATAGTGTAGGACCTTCATAGTAGCCCTATTATAGACTCTTACTGTATGGGGGCCGTACCTAAACTAAACCGCAGAGCGCCAGAGTCGCAAGCTGCCAGGTTCGTCTTCGTCCCGCAAATGGATACGGCAGCCGCTGGATTTTTCAAGGGATCTGCTTTGCGTCAGCAGAAGGCCCACTTCCGGGTTTGGGGAGCAGAGGGTTTCGGGTTAGCGGACAAGGGGATCAAGCTGGTTTTAAATTTAGGGCAGACCACAGGAGGGTTTAAGATTCACAGGATTAGTTCTCGGACAGGGTTGGTTGGTCCGTAAACTCCTTTTGCAGGGGTGCCTCAAAGCGATGTGTGGGGTCCCTTCCTCCATGATCGAGAATCGAGAGAGTGGCCGAGATTGGCACGGTGAGACCCTAAGTCCAAAGCCCTCGTGAGATTCGATGGTACCTCTAAGCCATGAGACTGTCGTCCGACATCTAGACGTCCGCATCCAGACGGAAGGCCTAACCCTCGACCTCAAAAGGTTTAAGCTTTAGGGTTTAGGCTTTAGAGAAGAGTTTAGGGAACCTGTGCTGTCCATTCTTTGACTCATCCTTCTGCTTCGGAGCTTGCTGCAATTTGTGCAGGACCAGGTGCCATTCTCGCTCTTCGAGTGGGCCGATCCTCAAAAGCAGGACCTTTCCTCTATCGTCTGCAGGATTTCGCGCTTCGAATTTTGGAAGTTTGCGTGATGGTTCTAACGTCTGAGCTCTGAAGCATCGAAGCAGCGGTCTGATAGGTCGGTTTCCTGAAGCCTGCAACATGAGGACTTGACAGGAGCATGAGGTTTTGGTAAGAGACTTACCCTGCAGTAGTTTATACCGAAGACTCGAGCAGCATGTACCACAGCAGCTTCTCCTTATTGTGCAGGTCCCGCCGCCAATGTCTGAAGTTCTGAATCCGCACTAGCGATGAAGACAGCCACAATTTGTGGGATCAGCCCCATGCAAGCCAGAGTAGCCAAAGAGACAACGGGCAGCATCCAGAAGCACCATCTGCACTTACCATACCAAAGTATACGGTATACGAAGTATCCTAGACATTCCCTAAACCTCACACTGCTGCAATCACACTCTCGCCCCCTTACTTTCTTTCAGGGTTCCCATTATGAGTTAAGGTATATTCCTGAATTAAGGGCTTTTGGAGTTTCTGGGTCAACTGGAACTCCTCTAGGTCTGACAGGAACCCATCTTTCTCTTTCTGTGGTCTGCGGTTCCTTATAAAAAACTATCCACCACCAAAAAAGGGAGCCCTTCTGGTTTCTAGATTACTGGGGATCCCATAGTCCTCAAAGGGAGCACTGGCGCGAGGAGGCGCCGAAGGCTCTCAGACCGATTCTCACCCCGCGACCGGCTTCTTCAGCTGCGAGGATCGTTTCTTGTTTGTTTGTGGCCCTTCGACTGCTTTAGGGTTTAGGGTTCATGGTTTACAAGATCTAGGGCCCCTAAAGCCTAAACCCTAAACCCTAAACCCTAAACCCCAAGATCTAGGGTTTAGGGGAGTGGGTGGGCGAACTAGTCTTAGGGTTTCAGGTGGCAGGGGGTTCAGGGTTCAGGCTTCAGGCCCCCAGCATTTACTGTAGGAGCCTCGAGAAGCTCAGAAACAGCTTTCCTTAAAGTTTAAAGTTGGGGTTTAGGGTTTAGGGTTTAGGGTTTAAGGTTTAGGGTTTAGGGTTTAGGGATTTAAAGTCTTGCTTGTTGAGTATTTTTAGGAGAACGTGAACCAGATCTTTCTGCGTAATCAAGCAGATGCTGTGTGTTCCATAGGGGTATGAGCTCCACGGTGTCAGGTTGAATTTTGGAGGGTATTAGTTTGTCGACACGTTGGGTCGGGCCCATTGCTGCAGCTCCCACAGCGCAGAGCACTCGACCCATCCTTAGTAGTAGAATAGGTAAGCTTCCACCTCTATGGTCTATGGGGTATTGTAAGCCTGTAAGCCCGAAAACATCCCAAAGGTTAACCCATAGTTACCCCAGGATGCTGGACAACTCTAAAGCACGTATGTTGCATGATTTTCTCTGCGGCACCGCAACGTCACAGCAAGCTCCAAACCCAAAACCCTAAACCCAAAACCTACACAAAACCTTACTATAGAAGACGAACAATTACCAATATTATCCCCTTCGGGGTCCTTGTGATAATTCTAGTAAAAAGGAGCCCAAAACCCTATTCTAACCCCCTACACTACACCCCCCAAACCAGGAACCGTGCACCCTAGACCCGCAACCCGTAAAACCCTACCCTAAAACCCTTCACCCGTAAACCCTACAACCTAAACCCCTAAACCCTAAACCCTTCACCCCTAAACCCTACACCCCTTAAAACCCCTACACCCTACACCCCCTAAACCCCTAAACCCCTACATCCTACACCCCCTAAACCCCAAAACCCCTACACCCTACACCCCCTAAACCCCAGAGTTGCCAGGAGCACCGCCCCGTCCACAGCCCGGAGCTCCTTCAAAGCTGCAGGATCCGAGGCTCCAAGTGGGGGCTTTTGGCACCTCGCAGAAGGAAGGGCTTTAGGGCTTTGGGCTGAGTTTAGGGCTTTAGGGCTTAGGGCTTTGAGTTTAGGGTTTAGGGCTTTGGGTTTCGGCTTCCGGGTTTCGAGTTTCGAGTTTCGGGTTTCGGGTGTAGAGGGAGGTTACGGAGTATAGGGTTGAACAGTTGGGTTGGGGGCTTTTTCCGAGGTGTCTCGTACCTGTAGCATTCGGGAGTCAGGTGGTCGAGGTCTAGGTGTTACTTATGCTTGGGGCTCCGGGCAAGGGGTTTCTACCAAGTAGTCATATGATTCCGAGATAGTTCCTTTGCGAGTGTGGTGCAGACTGCATATTTGGCGGCTTCGGCATCCACATGGTGCCGGTTCCCGTGGTTTAACCATGACAATATGACATTGGGGTTACAAACCGTGATACCCCAAGGCTCCTTATGCCCGAAAGACTAAACCCAAGCGCAATGTCGGAAGGTGATGTATATCCTGCACTACTTGAATTACCCTAGACCATGGGCATCATGGTATATTCCTTATATGGGCAATGCAGGATTTATATCATCCACAGAATCTCGGAAGGTGATAAATCCGTCCTTCGCGGGTGCAGGCGTGCAAGGCCAGCAAGGCGAACCTGAGAGGAGTTTAGGGTTGTTGCTCCCGGGTTCTTAGTAGATGGGGGAATGTACCCCCATTAAGGGCCCCTAGTCCCTAGACTTCAGGGGTTTAGCGTTTAGGGGTTTAGGGTTGTTGCTCCATGGTTCTTAGCAGGGAATGGGGGCATGGATCCCTATGACAGCTCTTTAAGGTCCCTGTAAGTAGAGCCTCTATATCTAACCCATTCCCCCATTGCCGACTGGAGCCAGGGAGCTTGGGGCTTGCAGTTTAGAGGGGTTTAGAGTTTTGGGTTTAGGGATTTAGGGTGTAGGGGTTTAGGGGCTTAGGGTTTAGGGGTTTCGGGTTTAGGCGTTTAGGGTCTTAGGGTTTAGAGTTGAGGGTTCAGCTTTGGGGGCGCAGGGAACACTCAGAGAATAGTACTGCTAATTACTTATCTTCGGAATTCACTATTCCTGCGCCTTGAACTTCATCCGAATCGAAGGTACGTCTGCATATCCCTCTCTTGATTCTGTCGTTGGAGTGTTGGGATGCCCAAGCCACAGCTCTAATTCTCGTTCTTGGCAGCTGAAAATCGGGGTTCCTTCTCGTGACTAGTGTGCTGAACAGAGCAAGATTTCTTCTCAAGAGATGCCTTAAAGCACGCAGGCACTCTAAAGCCTACACTACGGCCCTGAACCTTAAAACCTCAATCGAAAGCACCCCCGGCCTCCTTCTAAACCCGGGATCTTCAACCTAGCTCCGAACCCTGAACTAAGCCGTAAAACCTAGACCTTAAAGCCTAAACCTTAAGGCCCAAACCCTACAGCCTAAACCCTAAAGCCCTTATCGAACCTCCGAGCTCCATGGAGCCTTGAGCTCCCCCGAAGTTCCCGCGTCCCACCTCTCTCGACCTCCGAAAGGCTCACTACGAACGAAGGCGTTGGAGCAGAGGGGCGCGAGTTGAGTCCGAGATCTGCTGCGCCGTACTGACAGTAGTGTTTTCGAGAGTTTCGGGCCTTCGGGAGTGCAGATCTGCATCAAAAACCCCAAACCCCTAAACCCTAAAACCATTTAAAACCGAATCAGTCCCGAAAGCCCGGGTAGTTCGAGGTCTGAGGGCTCGAGAATTTCAGGGCGAAGTTTGCTTGAAATACATCGCCCGTGGATTTCAGGCCGACGCCCCGCCCCCAATTCGCTCGAAGCCCTGAATCTACTTGGAGGTTCATGGGTAGTTATAAGGGTTCATTTCAGGGGATCTCTAGGGATTCTATAAAGGTATAAGATTTAGGGCCTATCTTGGAGGTTCATGGGTAGTTATAAGTGGGGTTATAAGTAGGGTAGCTATACTTATAAGTCATATACCGGGACTTCTAACCCTACTTGTATCTACCCAGGAACCTCCAAGTAGGTAAACCCAACTTTAGAGATAAGCTTGAGGTCAGGGTTCAGGGTTTGTCTGCCGCAAGAGAGCCCCAGTGCACGTGGGCAGAAATCATGCCTGCTTTCCACGAAAGATGGGTGCTGGAAATCCGAGAAAAAAGTGGGGTGGGAGTGGGGAGGCGACGCAAGCCTTGCAAAGGACTTCTCTTACACACCGCTAACTTCAGTCCCATAAACACCTCGAACCTTTAACCCCCGAGCCTGTACCAAAGCTCCCGAAGCCGGTTTCGAGTTTAATTAGGGAGACCATGGACCCTAAACCCCGAACCCCAACCAGCATACTTTAAGTTCCCGTTCGTTTCTTGCAGCTTTTCGCACCAACAGATCTCCAGCTTCCTAAACTCCCGAACTGAACACTCCGAACCTTAGAAAGTGGAACCCAGACCCTGGTCCTGATGACGAGAATCGCGGCTTCTTCATGTCATAAGGATCTTTAAGGGGTAAGTGGGCAAGGGAGGAGGGGGTAGGGGATAGGGGTCGAATCTGACCTGTGTACTTGTAAGGAAGTATAGCACCCTACCAACCCCCCTATGTAAGGCTCGCGGTGACCATTGAGGCTTCAAATCCCTCCAGCACTCAGCCCTCCTCTAACAAAGCCATCTTGAGGGAGCCACAGCAAGCCATAGAAGAAGTTTTGTGCTACTTGGCAGGCCTTTGGGTTTTATTCTACTTCCCCTTATTAAGCTTATCAGGACTTGATGAAAGCCTGCAGAGGGTGTTAAAACCCCCCGTTTCAGACCTTCAGTCTAATCTTGATCCGATCAAACCGTCTAACCCCTTTAGCCTAAACCCCATTCAGACGGTATGGGCAACGGAAAACGGAGCTCTAAGAAAAACACAGACCTGAAACCCTAAACCACAGAACTCTTTTGAAGTTCGATTGTTGCTGCCACAGGCATCAGCAGCTGCACAGACATCAGGAGGCCTTGCATGGGGTTCGGTCGAGGGTTCCGGGGTGTATTTTTTTTGTTTAAGGGGTTTGGGGTTTAGGGCTTGGGGTTTGGTGTTGGCTTTGGGATTGAGGTTTCGGGGTGCAGGCCTTCAGGGAAGAACCGGTGCACCTTGCAGCGTTGATGGCTGATGGTTGGAACACCGCACCCGATGTTTCCAGCCTTTCTCGTCACTACCTGTAAGCCCTTAAGCCTAAGACCGTAGAGCTCTGAATACTACGATCTGAGACCCAAGAAGCCCCAAATCCTGAACCCTACGACTCACCAAAGCCTTGCCTCCCTCACTCTGAGGTTGAAATTCCACTGACAGGATCAGGGGACTTAGTAAGAGGGTAAAAAGCAGCCAGAGTTAAGATTTCTCATAACCCCAATTACTGTCTGGTGCTTAGTAGGGAATGGGGGAATGGAGACTATCATTGGGGATTACAAAGGGGCTATAGGCATCCGTTCCCCCATTCCTTACAAAGCATCAGACAGATTAGGGTCGCTATAAACTTACTTGTGAAGTTATAAGTCGGATAATAAGTAGGGTAACTATACGTATAACTTATATTAGGGGGCTTATAACCCTACTTTTAACTACCCATGAACTTCCAAGTAGGGTCCTTGTAACCTTACTTGCTAAGTTCCCTCACCCTCCCGACCCGAAGCGCCCAAATCCTGAGGCCCTAAACCCTAAACCTCAAACACCCAAATAAACCCCGAAAGCCCTAAGCCCTATAAACCCTCAACTCTCTCAACCATATAAAGCCAAAAACACTTATAGACCCTATAAGCCCTATAAACCCTCAACTCTCTCAACCATATAAAGCCAAAAAAGAACTTACAGACCCTATAAGCCCTATAAACCCTAGACCCTATACAACCTAAACTTACCCTATAAACCCTAAACCCCAAACGCTAAACCCGAAGCCTTAAACCCTATAAGCCCTAAACCCTAAACCCTAAACCCTAAACCCTAAACCCCTAAACCCTAAACCCCTAAACCCTAAACCCTAAACCCTGTAAGCCGGAAACCCCACACGATGTGCTTGTTTCGCTGCCCAGCCTTCGGATCAATCCGGGTTTTCCCGCGGGAGCTAGAGCTCTGCTGTTCCGTTGGTTTTTGAAGGTCAGTGTTTGAGATTTTTCATAGCGCTTTTATGGTTTTAAAGGGTTTTGAGGGCTCATAGGGTTTATGACTTTATAGGGCTTTGTGGTTTTATAGGGCTGTACGGTTATACGGGGTTTCGGGTGTACGGGTTTAGGGCAATCGCGGCTTTGGGGTTTGGGGTTCTAGGGTGGAGGGTATAGGCATAGGGGTGTAGATCATTCTTGTTAATGCTGCGGGCGCTCCCTGCGCCACTACTTCATTCTGATTCCCAACTGCAATTGCTTGTGCTGTGCTTGCCTACGCAGGTTCAGCCTTAAAACCTTGCGCTGCAGCAATGGAGACGTCTGCCGTTCTGCGAAACTTTTTCCGGCCACGTCCCTGCCGCAGCCACCCGGAGGACGCTTTGGGATACTGTTCTCTTGTGTTGGTGCGGGAATCAGTTTTCAAGGCCGCAGAGTGTAGAGTTTGAGGTAAGGGTTTTGCCAGGCGGAGCTTTGTGTTGAGGGTGCAGGCCTTGGGGATTACTCGCCACTTCAAGCTGAAGCTTCTGCATGCCCAAGACCCAAGACGGGCGGGTGTCTAACACCTGAAACCCTACTCTAGGCCCTACACCCAGAACCCTGCATCCAACACCCTGAACCCGACACCCAGACCCTATACCCACTGCCGGCTAAAACGCGGCAAAACTCTTTAGAACCATAAACCCGCATAACACCGTCCCCAGAGAGCCCAACACCCCCTTAATTGAGGAACATGGCTTGAATTATAGGGAGCTTCAAATTATGGTTTAAGCTATATATTCCTTGAGTATATAAGGGGTATTGGGCTCTTTGGGTCTATACAAACTAAACACCACCAGGTGGAGCCCGCGCTCCCAGCGAGGCCTCCGGCAAGGGCGCACTCAAAGCCTCGCCGCGAGCTCGTCTGGCGGAAGAAGGCGCAGACCCGAAACCTTCAGCCCTTAATGTCGGTGCCGTAATATGTAGAACAGGGTTCTAAAAGGGGCGGTCTGGGATTCTATATGATGCTCAATATAGGAGCCTTCACAATTAAGAAAGGGACTGGGGCGCATTATAGTAGTCATTTTATGATAATTAGGGACGAGGCCTTGATATTAGGCTCTATTCCGGGTTTTCGGTTGAGTTTGAGGGTGTTGCATGTAGGATTTATGAATTTACGCTGTAGGGTTCCGAGGTTTTTGTAGGGCGCATGGTTGAGGGGCTCCAGCAGTATCAACTCCATCCCTTATAGTCCCTATGTACGTACTCGTGGTATACCGTGCAAGCCTGTTCAAATCATCACAGCCCCCACATCGAAAGCCTATAGGACATTATGAAGCCCGATAAACCTGTTCTCAAGCCTTTTACATCCCAATGCTAAGCAGTCGGGCCCACTATCAAGATTACCAGTGCGGTCGCCACCATCGCCGTCAACATTATCAGCAACATCGAGACCTTTTCATCACCATCATCACCAGCATCATCATCATCGTCGTCATGATCATCATCAGCATCATCCATCACGAGCACCAGCGCCAACATCATCATCATCATCATCATCATCATCACCGTCATCATCATGATCATCATCATGATCATCATCATCATCACCATCATCATCATCTGCACCAGCACCAGCATCATTATCAGGACTGTCATCAGCATCTTCATGGTCATCTTCATCGTTTTCATCATCGTCATCCTGATCTACGTTGTCATCATTCTTGTTGATGGTAGTAGGATCAGCACTGCATAAAGAAGCGTCATGGCCGCTTCGACCGCAGAGAATGACTCCGCAGACCCTAGCAACAGCAACGGCGACAGTTGCCACCAGCGTTTACGAATCAGCACACCCAAAACAAAGGAGACGTCACGTCAACAGAGCCCGAATATCAACCGGTGCAACAGCACGGATCACCCGAACCCTGCACTCCAGAACCCTTTCATGATTTACAGCCAGGAAGTGCAGAGTACCACGGCGCCGCTGAAGATCGATTCCCTCACGGAGCCGCCCGAATTCTTCTCATTCTAGGGTTTGGCTTTGACTCGCCAAGTAGTCAGGAGCAAACACAGATGGCCTGAGTCCTGAAATCCTGAGCTCTACGTCCTATACCCTAAGTTTTAAAAAATCCCACAGCCTAAATCCTGATGGCCAGGCCCTGACGCTGAATCATCAACGACCCACAAATCAGGGCAGTCAAGGAGTATGTCCTCGAGCAAGTGCGGAGCGGGACGGTGCATCCTGCCATGGTCGGGAACTTCGATCAGGTCTGGACCACGCTGTACGAACCCGCACAGCATGTCGTGTGGAAGAACCCACGCCATCGTGGCCACACGAAGCACCTGGAGGTGGAGAATGGGCGTTGTTACAGGCGGCGTGCCCGGGCCCACAAGCTGCGCGTTGCCCTGGAATTGGAGCAGGATGCAGGATCATCGGGGTGTACAGCTGCGCAATCTCCGTGTCCAACTGGCGCATTCCCCGCACCACCACGACCCTTTCGTGGAGGACGGCGATGTTGGGAGGCTGTTCGTCACCATCGCCAACGACAAAGTCCCCGATGGAGGAGGCGAAATCTTTGCACGGCTTTGCTGTCATCCGGCGCACAACAGAGACATCCATACCCCCAACTAATGCAGTTTCGCACGTCTCGGTGATCCCCAGGGCATACATGCATACCGGAGGGAGTCAAGATGTCAAGCTTCTAACCTATGACAGACTTGCAGCCACGTGGATCATTTCAGTTGTAGCCCATCGCGTCCCATTCCAGCACCATTTTCTCTTGAAGTTGCTTTGATTGCCGTCGATGTTCATCGATTGCCCGCAGATGTTTCATCTTGTAAGTAGGCAAGTTGCAACGTGGGGCGCTGCTCAGATCTGCTCAGGATTCAACTGACATCGCGGCAAGGTTGGAGTGCCTAGTCCACGTTTTAACGATCGGGCTGTCAAGGTTTGCTACGTTCGCTTTGTCACCTCATGCTACGTCGCCATAGCGCCGCTGGACCAGAAGCATGTGGCCGAGTCACTGCGGCTTGGCATTCTGTTGGTCTCTTGTCATGTTCGTGATGTCCGGACTGACTGTCGGCCGCTGAGTCTTGAAGCATGCCCGCGGAGCCTGGGCTGGAGCTGGCTCAGTACCGATCGCTGTGCTGCTTCGGCAGCAATGGGTGCCGGCCATCTCGTTCTGTCATGGGATTAGTTGCCTGTTCTGTAAGGCAAAGAGCTCAGAAAGAAAACGCCGGCAGACCGTGCAGTGCAGGTGGGACCGGACAACGGCAGACTTGCACCGCCAGCCTCTGCTCAGCCTATCTGCGGCATTCTGCAGCCGTTTCACTCGTTTGACAGAACTAGTTTTGTAGGAGTTCTCTCTCGGCGATGCTCGCTATGGAAAGCCAGTGCACGGCTGCGGACTCCTGGTCTTCGGTCTTCGATCCGGGCACACTGCAGGTTGCGCTTTGCAAGCGTCGCCATTGATGTTTACGTACAGTGGCATTTCCTGCGCAACGCGACAGATTCTGTGCAAGGGACGGGCAGGCCTGGACAGCGTTTTCTCGACTGATCGCCCTAGTGGTGGGAGCTCGACAGATCCTTGGTTTCAGAGTTCTTGCTTCTGGACGTATTTTTTCCTCCGCTTCGCTTGCGAGCTCTGGCTTCAGCAGATGGGTCTTTGACAAGTTCCTGCGCTGTGCGCCATCGGCCCTGACAGGGACGAAGGAATTTGTGCAGCTTTTACAGGATATCGCGAAGCTTTCACCACAGCTTTTGCCCACAGGCGTTTTGATCTAGCATCAACACGACATGACTTGCTTCGTGGAGCTACCATGAGATCGATGTGAAACATCCGGTATGCATTTCCAATAATGCATGTCGGCTGGGGCGCCTTGTGACTTAGACGTGGGCGTAGGGATACAGGGTCCACCTACATGTGGAAAGGGCAAACAATGGTGCACTATCTCGATTTCCTCAAGCAGGAGCTGCACCTCAGGCGCCAAAAGCTGGGACTCGCCAGCCAGCACCGGGTCTTGGTTAATTGTGATGACGCCACCGTTCATTCGGACTCGAACTTCACGGAGCTGCGGCAGCTTTGGACGAGGAGCAAAATTGCCAGCTCTCGGGGGCGGACAGAACGTTCCGAATATCCCCGGAGGTTTCGCTGCCGCTGGAGGCCGGAATGACCAATCGCGTCAGCTCTGGCGTCTGTTGCGGCGAGCTTGGCTCCGCAAGGCCACCGGCGGTGTTGACAATCCAGCTTTTTGCCCGCCAGTACGCGGATCTGGACTTTGACCTGCAGGGAGAACCAGTCCTCAAGTCGAGCTAATTGATGTCCTTAGCCTCCGATGTGTATGCGCTCCAAGCTTTAGGCCAACATCGGAAGGGGAACATTATCATGTCGAGTTGGCACAAGTTGGGCTACGTGTCCAACAAAGACCCTGCCGACATGAAGTTTCAGGGCAAGGAGGATGCGGTGTTGGACTCCCTGCAGCGTGTCAAAGGCAGCATGGCCACACTCATCAACCTGGACACCTTGCCGGAGCTGGGGCTTGCCTGAGCTGGACACACAAATCGCAGCCGAAGCCCTGCACGGCAAACGCCACACCTGGATGACAGGTGCATCCCACTCCCAAGATGGGTGAATCGCCCCATGGAGTTCACTGTCATGCAGTGGGTCAAAGAACGCGGCAGCAAAGGCCTCACGCCCGCTCAGCAGCGACGCTTCGAGGAATGAAATGCCTCGCAAAACACAGCCCTAAATCCACCCTCAGGTTTCAACCCCAAAGCTTAAATCCTAAAGTTCATATAATTAGATAGGGCACATGAATGCTGCCCCTATCAGAACAACATACTACAGGGGGCCTGTAGATTTACTGTCATTATTCCTTAGCGTATCTGTATATATATATATATACATACATACATACACACACATGTTATATACGCTGCATAGTCTAGCGCAAGCCTATTCTAGTTATCTTGGCCCCTAAATCGTGATGATTCACTGCAGTGTTGATCACCGTAGCAGCTACTTGTAGCATGCTTGATGTTGGGGTTGTTTGGGCCTTGCGGACCTGTCGCCGTAAGACTAGCTGCTGTCAACCGGGTCTAATCGAATGACATCAGTGATATAGGATCGGAAACCTTACATCCTAAACCCGAGTATCACCATACGTGCGCTAACTATTGATGCCACGAAATTGTTCGCGGCTTACACCATGCACACAACATAAGCTCACTCCAAACCCCGTGACAGGCAATTAGTTTAAGAACCCTACACCCTGAAACCTAAATCCCAAAACCTAAATGTTATACCTTATAGTGCACCCCGCCAGAGCCGGGCAAGAAGGTGTATCCTGAGTTGTTTTTAGGGGGTACTGAACCACAAAGTCCGAAATCGCAGACCCTTCGCATAGCGACCCCTAAAGCAAGTAACAGTACGAATCCCTACACCCTGGAGACGTTGACCTTCAACTTCAATCCCCCAAACTCTGCACCCTAAACCCTAAAACTTAAAGCCCCGACCGAAAGCCATAAAACCGTAAAATCCTAAACCCCGAAGTAAGTCGCTTCAATTTACGACGAGGAGCCGCCCCTCCCGGAGCCAGCGCCCGAGCCCTCCACAGAAGCTTTCTATGCCAAAGAGGCCATGCCTTTACGGATTCGGATTTTGCTTAAGGATTCAACTCAAGGGTTCAAGGGTCCTCCTTAAGGCTTTAGGGCTTAGGGTTTAGGGTTGAGGGGTTGGTCTAGGGTTCAGGAGTTCTGTTTTACATTTTTTTTTCAGGGTTTATGGGTGTAGGGTTTGGGGTCTTGGGTTGAGGTTTCGGGTTGTTTTTCAAGGTTCTTTTCAAGGGTTTGAGGGTTTAGTGGCTACGGATTTGGGTTCGGTTCTTTTGAAAAGGCCCCGCGTTTAGGGTTAAGGGGTTCTTTGGTTTCCAAAGCCCTGCAAAGCTCGAACCGCGAAATGCTAAACCCTGAAACTTCGAAGCCCCGACCCTCACAAACTCTAAACCTTAAATACAAAACTATGAGACCCTGAACCCACGACCCCCCACCACTGGAGTCCAAAATGCTGAACCCCAGACCCTAAACCTTTGTCATGACTCTAACCCTGCTATCGCAGATACAAAAGTTTTTCCCTTCCCTAAACACTAAACCCCCAACTTGAAATCCTTGGGGTTGCCGTGTACATGTTTCTATGCCAATACCACAACCCTATTCCGTTTGTTAAGAACCCCAAAGTGCAAAAAGGACCCAAACTCTAGTTATACAGGCCCCTATACCACACCCTCAACTAGTACATGTAACTCTTCCTTCTGAACCCTCAGACCTCTGTAAAGGAACTCCGAAGCGAACTCTGCTCTAGCTATCAGCCACCCCAAACACCATAAACCCTTTGCATTATACATGGGTAGTTGTCAAAATTATGGTTCCTTTTTGGGTCAGAAATACAATCCGGCACCTATTATTTAGGGTACCGAAAATGGGAACCACCCATGCATGCTTCGCAGGCTGAAGGCGCCGAGGAGCCGGTGACCTCTGAGCTCGCCTCCGCTCAGCCGGCGTTGAGCGAAGGCGAGCTCGGAGACGCTTTGAGCTTTGAGGGTCTTTGGGGTGGGGTGTTTAGGGTTTGTGTATGGTGTATGTGTGGTTTAGGGTTTTTGGTTTAGTTTAGGGTGTAGGTTTTAGGGTTTATTTAGGATGTAGGGCTTAGGATGGGCTTGGGGTTTAGGGTTCAGGACTGGAATAGAGCCTGAATAACTAGAACATGATTCCTTGGGTGCGCTACAGGGTTCTATAAGGGTTGAATAGAAGGGGCTCCTAGAAGGAAACAATAGGTTTACTTGAACCTTAAGGGATCATGGGTTTAGTTCCTTGATTTTGTTTACGGCCATTGGGTATTAAGAGCACAGCCATGAAGGGTTGGTGGGTAGAGACTACCGCAATGACAGGAACTATCGGGGGAGTGCGCTACAGCGGGTGGTAGGGCCCCCATATGTAGATGATGCCTTTCAGGACTTCTGCAACCCCTGCCCCTCTCTTCACTGGACCTGCGCTAAATTCGGAGGTTTGGGTCAGTCGAATGAGGCACGAGAAACCAGCTCAAAATGGACTAATTTTGATATCATTCAGGCCTCTACGTTACACCTAAGCGCCGAAGCATTAGAGCAAGACCCTTGGCAGCTGCAAATTCAAGTCCCGGAGCCAAGGATTGAGGCGGCCCGGCGGCTCAGAATCTGTTTCGACTCTGGGCTCTTTGGGCTTAAGCTTCTAAGCTTGTTATCCAGACCGTGAACCCTAAATCCTAAAATCTAATTCCTAAACCCAAACCCTGAACCCTAAACCCTAAATCCCCAGACCCTACTTCCCAAAATCCGAAACCCTAAAATCTAATTCCTAGCCCTTATACCCTGAACCCTACACCTTAACTCCCTACTTCCCAAAACCCGAAACCTTCAAACCCCCGGAGAAAAACAATGCAGGCGGCGGCGATGCTCCTGGCGAGCCGGAGGCCACGAGCTCTGTGGACCCGATGCAGCTTGGCTCTGAAGGTTAAGGCGGAGGGTTTAAAGGGGTTTAGGGTTTAGGGGTTTAGGGGTTTAGGGGTTTAGGGTTTAGGGTTTAGGGGTTTAAGAGTTTAAGGGTTTAGGGTTCAGGGTTTAGGATGGTTTAGGGGTTTAAGAGTTTCGGGGTTTGGGATTAAGTGTTTGCGGGTTTGGGTCTTGTAGGTTTAGGGTGTCGGGGCTGTTGGAACCCGCTTTTTTTGGGTCATTCTTTTTTTATGGATGCTCCAACCCTGACAGAGCACTCCGCACCTACAACACCCCAAAGCCCGTAAGCTGCAGAACCCCTAACCCCTAAAACCCTAAAGCCTTAGCCCTAAACCCTAAATCCTATTCCAGAGAGACCCGAGGATCCTCAGGATGCTAAACCTCTCCTCTGGTGTTCACTGTAGTTCCTTTTTCGTGTTTAGCCAAATTGATATTTAGGATCCTAAATGGTAAGGAGCTTCAATGGAGATATAGGTAAGTTTGATCCCTCAACCCTAAACAGGATTTAGGGCATATAGGGTATAGGGGTAGGGTTAAGGGTCCCTAAAGCCCAAAAGGAAGCAATCCTTCATTGCCAGACACAGGAAAAGGCACAGCAAAGCTTTCTGAAACCTCAGAAAAACATGAAAACCCTATAGAACCTGCAAGTAACCTCTGCAGAACCTTGACCTACCCTGACAAAAAACCATTAAACCCGAAACCCAGAACCCTAAATCCCTAAGCCCTACATCCCTAAACCTAAACCCTAAACCCTAAACGCTGGAGGTGGGCCGACCTCCTGTTCAAATTGGCGGCACATCCCTGCGAAGCGGAGGTAGGGGGGCCTGTGTTCTGTTTGGGATGAGGCTTTAGGACTTTAGGGTCTGGGGTTTAGGGCTTTGTTTCAAACGTTTAGTTATAGTTATTATTAGCAGCATGTTGGGTATATAATGTAGGAACCTGATCAAGAAACCTTTGGCCTATAACACCAAAATGGTAGGATTCATATCAGGAGCCCTTATATAGATGCAAGGTTTCTGAATCAGGTTCCCACATTATATAGTGTTTATGCAGCTGTTTGGGTGTAGTCCTTTGGGTTTTGAGGGCTTCCGAGTCTAAGGCCAGGCTAAGGTCATGGACAGTTGGGGCGCTGGGATTTTACTACAATGAAGGGGCCTTAACAGTTAGAATAGGGTTCCTTTAAGGGGGTCTAAGGGGAAGCATAAGGGATCCATAAGGGTACTTCAATGTGGGGCCGCAATAAATACCTATACTATTGTGGGGTTCCTTATCGTAATTATAGTATATAGTCGGAGGGTTCTGGGACAAACAGTTTCAGGGATTAGGGTTTGGAAGTCTTCTAAGGTTTCTTCAACGATTTAGAAACAGACGTAGATGGACAGAGACTGGGTCTAGGGTCTTCGGGCTTAAGACTTAGTTTAGGCTCCAGGGCGCCGAGACAGAGGCAGAGACCAACAGAGGGAGTCGGATAGAGACAGACGGAGACAGCCGCATGCACGGAGATCGGAGGAGACGGAGCCCTAATCTCCTAAAGCCCCAAACTCTATAACCCCACAACTCTAAGCCCCGTAACCCCAAAAGCCTGGGTCTTGCGTATCAAAGCCTGTAGGTCCTTTAGGTTGTGTCTGTGATGACCTCAACCATCCCTATTTAGAAGCACCATCGACTTCGTAGATGCCCCGTCCAGGTCTCAGAGTCTCCGGTTTCGGGTTTGCGATCGCCTTGAAGCCTTGCACACGGTGGCTTCTAGGTCTTTTCGAGTTTTTCTCAGCCGACAGCCAATCGGATGGCAGGGGTTTCATGTAAGTTAGGGCCCCTATTGATGAGGGTCCTTTCTTTCAGGGTGCCGTACTGCATCGGAAAAGGGCGGGGGGGGGGGGGGGGGTGGCGAAAATGGACCCTATTTTAGAGAACTACCCACACGTAGTCGTCTGATGTCGTGTGTGAACGAACACAAGCACCGCATGCAGAGAG
Source organism: Symbiodinium sp. CCMP2592 (assembly GCA_905221615.1). Taxonomy (NCBI): domain Eukaryota; class Dinophyceae; order Suessiales; family Symbiodiniaceae; genus Symbiodinium; species Symbiodinium sp. CCMP2592. The sequence continues at coordinate 159,681 of CAJNDT010003246.1, forward strand.
CAAGCGGGTGAGTCGAAGAGACCTGCAACGTTCAGGGTTTAGGGATCAGGGCCAATTTAGGGTTTGAGACTGGAAGATGCGCAACATAAACACGGTCCGTCTTGCAAAGCGACCAGCACTTAGCGGAACGAGTTCTAAACTTCGTACTGAGAGTGGTTGTCGTCTCCCTCGCATTGGTGAGTCTGCAGCACATGGGCACCCGATGGTAGGAGATTCCCGTAAACCGTAAGAACCCTCAGCCGCTGTGCAGGTCCCGGATTCCGTTTTCTGGTCAAGGACGGGTTCGGTGTTGGCAGGCATGAGGCCTCCAGACTTTAACTCTTGAAGCCCTAAACCCTTAAAGGCATTCCAAGAACATCTTCAGAACAGCAGTTGCGAAGCGCGAGGCGAAGGTCATGGGTGAACGAGCTTTGCTGGTTTTCCATGACCGCCGTAAGGTTTATGTTTAAGGGTTTCGCTCCAGCTTTTTGCAGCAATCATGCATCTCTCGTCGCTGTGCCCTCTCAGCCGGCTCGCGGCCAGGATGTTGGGGCCCTACATAAGAAAGCCCGACAAAACCCTATAATGCCCTATAACAACATGTAATACCCTATCAACTCAAAAGCCATATGGAGCCCGATCAAGTCCCAATCTTACTTTGACAGGTGCAGAAAGCAGTCTAGGCTATGCCGCTGCTCGGATGCTCGATGTCACAGCTGCATGTTGGCAACGGGGCAGCTGCGCTTGTGACCTGCATTGCCGTCGCCTTGATGTGTTTTGCTATGCGCCGGCACTGGAACGAACTATCGAACCGGATGGTGCTAATTGAGGTGGCAGGATTGTGCCTATGCCTGACTTGCAATGCATTGTTGATTTGGGACGGCTGGTGGAGTGTGTGTATTGCAGACCAGGACGATCGAGTGTCTCTGCTGCTCTGGGTGCCAGGGAACGCCTTGACCTCTTTCGGGTATTTCGCTTTGGTCAAAGGTGAGCTGACGGAAAGCCAGCTGTGCGAGCGTCTCGGCATATGGCTCTTGCTGACAGGCCTCAACACAACCAGAAAACCCGGACAAAAAAGGCCGAAGCTCTAAAGCCCTAAAAACGCTCAGATGCCTCTTTAGCCCTGAAGCCCATAGCCTTAAACCCTGGCAGGGTCTGTCTTGGACCAGTATGCCGCCTGGATGTATGAGGAGACGCTGGAGTCAGACAGTCCATACCAGTTGGTACAAGGTCTGCTCGACACGGAGCACGAAAGCACCTTTAGTGCTCTGCTCGATGTTTGGGGTATGATTCTTCTAAGTATTGTATGTGCTGTGCGGATTGAGAGATTTCACACAGAGCAGACTGCATACCTTATGCTGATCCTGAGTGCCTCCTGGGCAGTATTCCGGGACTCACAATCTGTCGTAGGGGTTGCAGCCGAAGCTTTCGAAATGTTAGGCTTGTGTTGCTTTCTCTATGTGCACTATGCGGTATCAGTGGTGCGAAATCCTGGTCGATCATGGATTCTGACCTTTGCTTGGACCACTGGCAGCACTGCTTTATTGCTTCTGGTTGCCGTTGTCTTGTACGTCTTTACATGTGGAGTGGCTGTAACACTAATTGCGGCTTACTTCTGGATTTGGTATGCCGGCTATTTTTCTTTGATGCTGCGCAGAAACTGCAACCAAACTGTGGCGCCCGGAGGTTCATTTCTACCAGAGACAGACACTGAAACCGAGACAGACGACGACAGCTCTGCCACTCGCTCACAGACCTTGCACTCGATCGATACTTTTGAAGACAGCATGCGCCAATGCCCGCGGGCAACCTTCGTTGCAACGTGCATATTCTACGGCGTCTTCGGCATGAGCATTGCAAAAATCCGGGTCCCAACCCGCATCAGCGTTGACAGAATCATTTTTCTGGTGGACGTCGGAATTGGAGCAACAATGGGAACGTTGATGCTGGTAAGGCAGCAGCTGAGGCTTCATGACAGGTTCTGGTGTGCTTTTGGGTTTGCCTTTAGGCCCGCTTGTGGCCTCGCAATTCTGATGCATCTGGTTGCCCCTGTGGAGTACCCGTCCCCATGGTTTTGGGCATTGCAGCTGCTGTATGTGCTTGTTGCAGCTGAGATTTGTGGACAGGTCCTGAGACGTGCCAAAGCAGGCAAGTCAGGCAGCTCTACTTCCGAACCTACACCAGGGCCAACGCCTTCTGAATCTGGAGTCTCGATGTAAAGGAATTGAGAGCACTGGATCTTCATATGATCTTCCGGTGGTTTTGGTAGTCACGCAACCGACTTTGCATTCGCAATGGTGCCGTACACCACATCGTCCTACTGCGCAGAGCGACCTGAAACTTCATCATGGTGGACAACATGTAGCCAACCACGTCTGCGCGGTTTCGATGTTCGCAGGCACAGACGCAGAGAAGCCTATGTAGCAACCTGATTAAGAAAACCTTGGGCCAAACAGAGTAGGATTCGTATAAGGAGCCCGAATAAAGGCCCAGGGTTTCTTGATCAGGTTCCTAGATGACCCCAAATCCCCACTGGACATGGCCCAAAAGATGAGACTGAGCCTCCGAAGCTCTGGCCGGGGCGACAACAAGGCTGGGACTTCGAGGGAAGGCAGCTGGACTCTTTGAAGGGCTCCTTTACTTAGAGGTTCATGGGTAGTTACAAGTGGGGTTATAAGTAGGGTAACTGTACTCATGACTCATATTAGGGGACTTATAACCCTACTTATAACTATAACTACCCATGAACCTCCAAGTAAGGGCTCCTTCGAGGGGGTCTTCTACCGTGGCTCGCTGGGTGAAATGCGCGTATGCGTGGAGTGAAGCGCAGTTCGCTTATAGTGCCAGCACGTTTCTTATCTCAGCCTTATTTTCTAGTGCCCTAAGGTTTTGGGGTTTCGGCTCGTTTAATCATTTACGTTTATTTCGAAACATGTGCCGCATGCCATGCCCGTCGCCTTGAAATCTCTGACTCTGCTGAATCCTAAACCCTAAACTCGCAAGCCCTCAGCGCTACGAAAGTTGGATCGTGTGCCTAAAGCTCAACCTTTCGCCCTAGGCCCAAAATTCCACACCCAACCCTAAAGCCTAAAGGCCGAGCTCTGATCCCAAAGCCCTGAAACCATCAACCCTGCCCGAAACCCTAAGGCCCAAAAACCCCCAGTTTCCTAGATGTTGAAATGTCAACCTTACGTCTCCTGTTCAGCGGTTACGGCTTTACGGCTTTAGGGTTTTGGGGATCCCCTAAACCCGAGACACTTAAACCCTAAACCCTGAACGGGTGCTTGTGACTCCAAGTCACGACATCTGAAGCTTTCTTCGGACTTCCCCCCGAAGTCCCACATTGGAAAGCTCAGCTTGAGGGGGAGTTGGGTTTCCCAAATGAAAGTTTAAGGTTTAGGGTCTAGGGCTTATAGGATTTCAGGTTTGGGCCTCCAAGCCATCGCGGCCGCCTAATCCTAAACGCCTACCATTGAAGCCAGCTCCCAACTTCGTAAGTATAGGAACTCCAGCAACCTCCTTGTATACCGGAACCCTCTTTTGAAATCCTCCTTCCAGGAACACCATAAAAGAGCCCTTAACCCCTAAACCGCATAAGGGGCCCTAAGTTCTTAACCCTAAACCATCCTAAACCTTTCAAAGTACCCGACACAGGAACCCTAAGCAGGAGCGATTAAAGGAACCCGTAAGGGAACTTGTAAGGGAACCCCTAAACCCTATACCCTGAACGCCCGCCTCGGAGGAGTGCAACCCTGAGCCAGGTCGTGGCTTAAGCTGCGAGGCGTAGGGCAAAACGAGACTTTTCAGGGGTTCAGGATGTTTCTATAGTGTTTAGGATTTAGGGTTTGGGGTTTCTATATGGGAGTTCCGAAAATTAGGGTACGTTATTTTGGGGTCCTTATAGTAAGGACCCTACTATGAAAGGTATTATATTAGGGTCCCCGATTTCCGGAAACTCCCATATACCAGAGTAGATGACAGTGCATGGTGGTATGGTATAATGTTAGAGTCGGCTAGAGTAGATTATGGTATAGCTTGGATACTGCCCCCACTCAGTAACAGTTGGATAATATCCATAATATAGGTATATTGGGCCCTTAATAGTAGCCCTACTGTTGATGATATAAATCCTGCATGACCCATAATCAGGAATATACCATAATTCCCATAGTTTAGAGCCCTTAAGGTAATGCAGGATTTATATCATCAACCGTATTATGGACTGTTACTGTATGGGGGCAGTATCCAAGGTATAGCGTAGTATGACAAGGTGCAGGGCTGAGGGTTCGAGTTTCAGAGTTCAGGGTCGAAGTGTTGGGGTGTTTGGGCTTAGGGTTTAGGGTTTAGGGCTTAGGGCTTATAAGGTTTAGGGTTCAGGGTTTAGGGTTTAGGGTTTAAGGGTTGGGGAATCTCGAATCATAGGTCCGAGATGTGTTGGTAAGGGTTTTGGGCGTTTGGGTGGGGTGCGGGCTGAGGCACTCAAGGCCCTAAACGTGAGTTTCTCAACATTAAAGCTTACCCGTAGGCCACTGAAGAACCTTCTGGTTCCGACTGTAGGCGCTCTCGGGCAAGGGTTTATGCTGTTGAAGCACCAAGCATCGACGAGAGGCTCTAACCGATTGTTTTACACGCAAAGACCTCAGTGCGACTGGCTTCTGCTGATCATGGCTTAAAGCCCTTTGCTGGCTTCTGCCGATCTTGATAGCTAGGCTGGCCTATACATGTTGCTTCAGCCTAACTCGCAGGGCCACTGATTGGCTCGATTGAGCCATCCGCTGGCAAACAAGAGCTTACACTGCATGCAGCCCATCGACTGATCAACCCTGGCTTTCGGGAATCTATACTCCTCCTTGGTGTTCTCGATAGGGAGACACCACATTGATGCCAGGGCGGCTCCAAAATGGTAGCCTCATTTCAGTCGCTGCTTTAATAGATTCGATTGCCGCCATTCTCCAGGCAACATCGGCATAGGGTCACCCTTTGCACATGTCCAGCATTCCGTAGACCCCAGCACTCCCGGAAGATATGTAGGTGATCTCTTCCAGGGACCTGGTAAAAGGGCCCCGAGATTACTTCTCGCCGCGGCGGTGGTTGTGGCTGTACCCTCGTAAAAACCGGCTCGTAGTCGGCCTGCGTGGCTTGATCTCTGGTTTCCTTTGGCTTGGGCTGCTTATTCCGACCAACCACAGGTGTAGTAGATGAAGAGGCCGAATCTCCAAGTGGAACTTCTGGTAGGCATTCCGAGGGTGAACATCTGGGCATCGGAGAACATCCTTCGGGCATGGTGTCATCAAACTTTTCCTTCAAGTCAAACATCCTCTCCTTTTGCTCTTTAGTGAGGTCGGATGGACTGATTGAAAGTAAAACTTGAAGTTCTTTCAACTCATTCCTTGTGAGATTTCCCTTTGTGGCTCTTGAAGCCTTCATCCTCAAAGCCTTGACCTTTGGTTCAGAGCTCCGGACGCAGCTCTTCAATCCTTCCCAGAGTCCAATGATTGCAACTCCAAGGATCAACACCACCAGGTACAAGTCCCAGGGAATTTCTGGTTGTAACTCCTGCTTCTGTGCCCATGTTCCACAAACTTGACATAGGAGAAGTAGACGCTGTAGCCATGTGCCCTCATTCCCAAACGTTCTTACTGTCCTTATTTCAACATCTGGTCGCCGATCATGTAGATTCCATAAGGCTACCAGTTGCCGTAGACGTTCTTTGGTAAAGGGCTTGGTTCCCAAATCTGCCCGTTGGTACTGACCTGGGCAAAACAGGATGTCAATCTCCTTGCGATGGTGCATTTCCCTCACCCAGTTACTGCGAAGGCGTAGATGCCTTGTTCTCCAGCTCCCTGATGATGTAGTCAGGAGAGCAACAGCAGCCTTGTTGTCAACATATAGCCACAGAGGAACTTCTTCTCCTTTGAGTTCATTGATAAGACACCTAGTAGAAAGGCCCATCAAAGTTCCTTCCACGGCCTCAACCAGCTCTGATTCCGCCGTTGACAAAGTAGTTAGCGGCTGCCTTGACGCCCTCCAGCTTAAAGGGTTGTTCCCGTAGAAGATCGCAACCGCTCCATGTGACCTTCCTCCACTGGGAGAGAAAGAGCTGTCGGTGTAGACGCTTACAGCTTCGACGCTCTCCTCCTCATCCTGGGTGAAGGATAACCTGTAGTACTTGGTTTCCGAGAGATAGTCCAGGAGCCGCCTTCCAACCACGTTCACCATTCCAGGCGACCTTGTAATTCTCGAAGCCATTATCGAAACAGTGTGTTGAATATCCGGTCTTGTACGACCCACAAGCCACAACAACTCGCCAACACGTTTTTGTGCTTCTTTCACTTCTGGGTCCTTAGGGTCTACATTGCTGGGCTCCGCATCGATAAGCGCTCGTTCCTCCTCCTCGGTCAAGAGAAGAGTTTCTCTTGGACCTTGGGAGTATGAACGTCCTCCCTCGTGATGGTAGGATCTGAGAATCTCGTTGACGAAGCCTTCCTGGGCCAACTCTACACCTCCTTGAACTTTATGAAGCTCCATGCCCAAAAACCGGATGGGGTGGTTGTAGTCAAGAACGTCCAAATCGTCAACCTCCCATTTTGCTGATACCCACTTGAAGAAACCTTCCATGGCCTCCTCCTGAGCATAGATTAGGAGGTCGTCTATGTAGACAAGAACGTAGCCGTAGACCTCACCGCCATTCTCCGGTATGATCTTCCATACTTGATTGTCGGAGACCAACTGTTCCAACTTCATCTTCACTTCTTGACCACTGATGTTGACTATCCAGCGAGCAAGCTTCAACTGTTCATCTCTAAACATTGACCAAAGGGCTGGGGATTCGCGCAAACCATACAAAGCTTGCTGCACGAACCATACATCTCCTGGAACTGCTAAGCCGAGCAAATATGCTATTCCCGGCGGTTCCAAAGCCACTGGCTCCCCTCGCCATCTCGCAAGAACGAAAGCCTGGCGCACATCTGTGGTTCCAATCCGCCACGGTTTCTTTGCATTGTAGGCTAACATGGTCCGAAGCGAAGTAGCATCCAGCCCGGCAGCAAAAAGATCCATAGTAGCAGACTCTTCAGAGATGTAATTTCCACACGCCACAAACCTTGTTTTCCTTCTGTAGCCCGGTGGACCTTTGTCTGGTTTCACTGTGTAAACCCCTTTACAGGGCACTATGCGGCAGTTCGCTGGTAGCTCATGCCGCTTCATCACCTTGAAAGCCTGCTTGGACTTCGTCAGGTTGTTGAACTCCTTCAAGGCAGACTGCTTCCATTTTTCAAGGTTACTCTTGACATCAGCAAGGCTCACGGTGTGGGTGACCTCCAGCTGTCCTCCCTTGGCCTCAATGTCTTCCAAGATTTGTTCGATGTTTGGAGTATACTGAACCTCGGCCTTCTTTATCATCTTCTTAACGTGGACCATATCATGAAGCGCAGCATTGGGAGGATCACCAGGGGGTAGCTGAAGAGAATTGTCACCGCTTTCACCCTTGAGCAGCTCATTGTTCTCAAGCTCCACAAAAGCAACTGCCCCATCCACATTCTCCTCTGCCTTCATCATTTTGACCTTAGCAGCAGGTAGCGGGATGGGAAACTCAGCAATCTTCTCCTCATCACCCTCTTCTTCACCATCTGGTAGTAGGGAGTCACGATCAACGGGAAAACCGGCTTCTTCCAACGATTCAACATTTTCAGAGGAAAGCCTCGTAGCCCTCGGAGTGTAAAGAAGCAACACCATACGCTCACCTTCCCATGGTTGTACTTCATGCCACAGGCGCGGGGAAAAACACACAGGGATGCCTTTGTGCATTTCATGCAGCTTCCCATACACCACTTTCCCATTGGATAAAGTCCTCTCTTCACCTTCACGGTCCTCATCATTCTCATTTTGAACCCATAGCGAACCCTTCTCAAAGGCTTGAAGAGGGATCACATAGTTCTTGGAGTGCTTGTAGTTATGGGAATCTCGGTGTAGGCCCAGCTGTGCATTCTTGGCCAGTCCAATGGCCGAAAACTTCACATCTCCACAGCATTTCTTTGCCACGCCCACAAGGTATTTGGTAGTGTAAGGGAATTCCTTCAGGTTGTTCCGAATCCCAGCCACTCCACCATGGACAAAGGCTCCAGTATACCATGAAGAAAACGGTGACTTTGCCTTGATCCTTTGATCCGTGTCTCCCATAATCTCGAGGGTCTTAAACAACTCTGCCGCCTTGTTGATATCAAAGTTCTCCTCCTCGAGCAGCATGCGGGATCTAAACTCAACCTCATCTCTGAGTTCACCCTTTGTAGGAGGTTCCGGCGAAATAAGAAGTTCATCAGGAAGTCCATCTGCAACCGACGGTGGCACAAGATCTTTCATCTCCTTCGTGGGGTCCCAAACATTGAGCTTGACACTTTTCGCGACCGTTAGTCCTCCATCTTCTCGAACAATCAAGTGTCCTCTCTTAACATCCATTGCAGGACCTCGGTACCAACCACGCTTCCACCTCATGCCTGCCGCCTCGTGCTTCTTCTCCGACTTGCCTTGGTAGTACTTCGCTCTGAACCAAACTTCGCTTCCAAAAGCCGTGGCCGGTGGTGAAGACCATGGGCTGTCTGGAAATGCCTTCGCCCACAGGTCCGACGAAGCATGGCTTATTGCCATTGGCCAATCTCGGGGAGGGGCCTTTGCAGCAACCAAGAGAGCCCGTACACGAGCCTTTGCCCACTTGATTCCCAACTCTGCTGAGCTATTACCTGCAGGATCACCGCCCGCCGTCTTGGTATGTCTTAGCTGGGCCTCAACTGTCCAGTCCTTGAACAACTTGGCCTTGAACTCGCGCGCCCTGTCCGTATGAACAGTGCTCACATGTAGTCCAGACTGTCTCAGTTGCAGCACGATTTCTTTAGCTGCTTGAGCCGCATACTGGGTGGTCCTCCTCCTCATTGGCCTTGTCACATAGATTGTGGTCCATTCTTCTTGTTCAAGAAGGCCTTCAACCGCATCATCCAACGTTTCTGGGCCACATGGTTCGCCACGTTCTTCCTCAGACTCAGCTTCCTTCTCAACTTCTTCCTCCGACAAAGCCATTGGATCGTCACCTCCACATTCTTCGGGCTCGTCGGGCACATAGAGCTCTGAGTCCAGGTAGGCCAAAGCCTTTTCGTTGAGGTACTCCTTTGGGCACCTGTAGGCAGCAACCATGAGGTACTTGTAATCTTCGTGATCCATATCCCTTCCCTTCTGTTTGAAGGGACCGGCCAAATCAAGCGCGACGGTGTACATGGAAGGATGCCGTCGGCGTCGATGTTGATAGCCCGTAGCCTGAGCATTGATGCAAACAGCACAATCGGCTCTATAAGGTTGGTGGTCGTTAAGTAGATGACGTTGCCACGACTCTCGTTGCTCCTTAGTGAGCTTGGTCAGCTTCACACCCAACTCCGCCAACTCTTCTTCATTGCATTGGCGGTCAACTTGATAGTCACACACCGCATTCGCCACCATGGCCTTGAAAGGATACGACCAATTTCTCATTTCTTCATGGCTCAACAACGAAGGCGGAACACACCCATCATGGAAGTCGTAGATATTGTCGATCTGGCATAAGCTAGGATAGGTGGTAGCCATTGTCGTAGGTCTTTTGGCCTTGTGCCCATACGCGCCCATGTAGAAGGAGACCTTAGTCATGCCCGCTATGGACTTGAAGGACTTCCACAACTCAGTTTCCCAAGGGGACGCCCGCACTGGATCATCGTCTCGTAGTCGTTCTTCATCGGACGGAAAATCCATCAGGAAGCCCACATTTCCTTGGCCACAAAGCTGAGCCATAGTCCACAACAACATTGGCCTCGCCATAGCCGCAGTCTCCTTATTCACCTCCTGCCTTTGCCAGGTCGCAAGTCCCGTGATCCCGTAGGGCTCCTTCGTTGATCTCACCGGATAAGAGCTCGGTCCTCTCCTCGGCGCAAGAGAGTTGGGCCAAGATCCACATGGAGGAGTCGCCAACACATCCGAAATCCTTCCCGTAGACGCTGCCCACAAAAGCAATGAGTAAACTCCTTCCTCGCGATCAGGATCCCATAACTTGGACTGAGCCATGTCAATCTGGAGAAGGGCCTTTCCTGAAAGCGGGATGGCCTCGAAGGGGTCATGCTTGAAGCGTTGGCCAAACGAAGTCATACTCACAACCCAACTTTTAGAACTCATCAACATCTTTCGCTTTCTCCTGGTAAGAGGCAAAGATTTCAAATACCTCTCACCACCCGTAGGATCGAAGCTCCGGAGTAACAGCGACTGAACATCGGCCGGCAGGTCCTTGGTGAAGGGGCACAACAAGAGAGTTCTCAACAAAGTTGCCCTCGAACCTGTGCGAGAAAACTCCCGCATTAGCTCGGTCCAGTCCCGCTTTTCCTCCTTCTTCATCACCTCCAACCTTGCACGCAACGACTCCACATGAGTGTTCAAGTCCCTCACCTGGGACATCTCCAGCTCCTGGATCAGGTTCAAAGCATCGCACGCAGCCACCTCAGGACAGTGGTTCTTGATTTTGACCTTCACGCTCCTTCGCGAAGGATGCGTAAGACGTAGGTTTCGAGGGCTCCAGTGCAACGTGTAGCCAAGATTCTCTATGACCGCACCAAGTGGCACTATTGGTTGCACCTGAGTTTCCTCCTCCTGAACCAAGATTGTCCCTTGTGGGTTCTGACGTAGAACTCGAACATCTTCTCCTGCAAGCGTAACCCTTACTGGTTCACCACGTTGGTACTCATCTCCCTTTGCAGGCCTCATTGGATGACTTGCTCCACTATCCAGCAAGCCCGTGCCACCTTCATCCTCAGAAACCTCCAACGCTGCCACCTTTGGTTGGTCAGGTGGAACTTCTGGTTCCGGTTGTGGTTCCACGCTTTGCGTCTCCTCCTTGCCATTCACCGCGAACTTCTTGATAGACGAAGCATGCATGGCCTTGAGGATCTTTCCAACATCCGAAAGCACTTCCTTTAAGTCCACCGGGGCAGCATCTCCCTTTGGTTCCGCGCTCCTTCCCTCTATATTCTCAACCTCCGGTTTGTCGTCGATTCGCACCGTCTTTGTTGCCGGGGGCGTTGTAGTAGAAGAGGTTGAGGATTGCGGCCTCGGTGTCGATGGTTGCCCCTTTGCTTCTGGTGTTCCAGATCCTCCTCCGGGTGTTCCTGGAGGCTTCTTGTTCGGGCAATCCTTGACCATATGTTTCCCGCCGCAAGCCAAGCATCTTGAGCTTCGCTCCTTCTCCAAGCCCTCCCACGAGTGAAGAAACGGGCACTTTCCAACTCGAGCACAGCCCTTATAGGTCTTGCCGAAGAACTTGCAAGGCGTCTCCTTCCGCTTGTCCCTCTCCTCTTCTCCACCTGAGTTCGAAGCATTGGTTGTAGTGGTTCTTGTTGGGGCAGAGGGTGTTGAAGGCGGTGTGGTAGTAGTTCTCGTTTCCGTCTTCATCGGCCTCAGCTTTGGCTCCGGTCGAGTAGGTGGGGTTGTAGTGGTTCCGGTCATCACTGGAATCGCCGTTGCTAAGGACTCACATTCACCCATTAAGTGCTTGTAGTACTTCTCGACATTGTCCATTGTGGGGTTCGAGTCGATCTTCAAATTGGAACGGACCAAGTTTGTTCTGAAGCTAGCCTCGCTGTTCTTGTCAAGTACTCCACGAACAAGAGCATGAAGTCCTCGAACAAGTAGGCTTGGGTCAGGAACCTGTAAGTTGAGCTCTCTGCACCTTCTCAGCCATCTGTTCCACGCACGAAGGCTCTCAACGGCCTTTGGGGGCTCATTCTCCCTCGGAGGGTTCTGTAGCTGTTGGAGAGTGCGGTATTTTTCTTCTTCACCGCCAGGTTGGTAAAGCGTGAGAAGTCTGAAGATCATGGAGGTCACCGAACCCGTCATCCGCCTTGAAACCAGCTCCGACCGGATCGACTCATCAAGGGCCGTCAGGATCATGCTTGCCGCCCGGGAATTCACACGGGACCATTTTCCTTCTTCAAGTTCTCCTCCTGAAGCTGGTACCACACCGAGACGCTCAATAGGCCCTGAGACAACCCACAAGTCGTAGGCCTCTTTCGAAGACGCTCGCACTTGCTTCCACCAGGACGCGCTCCCATCTGAAAGATCACTCATTGGAGACTCTATCAGCTCCAGCCAATCCAACAGGTCCACGCTTGAGGACTCCGATCTCACCGGAGGCAAAACCGGAAGGGTGCTTGTCCCCGGCTTCACGGTTTCCGGAGTTCTCTCACCACTCTTGTCAGCAGACATCTGTTTCAACATAGCAGCTTGAAGTTGCGCCACACCACCTGCTATCAAAGTCATTGCATCTGTAGAGGGTGCCGATCCCAACCACTGCTGTGCCGTTGGCGCCTCCGTTGAAGGTCTTGGGTCGTGGGGTCCGCCGTGCCCAGATCCTTCCATCGATTGAGCTTGTTCTTGCTCTTTACGGGTAGACTGTCCAGACTCTTGACCACGTGCTTGACTCACAAAAGGACCAGACTCTTGACCACGTGCTTGACTCACAAAAGGACCAGACTCTTGACCACGTGCTTGACTATCATTTTCAAAAAGACCACGAGGTTGATGTTGAGGATTCCCTCGGGGTACAGTTGGATCATCAGGCCTCTGACTGCTGCCTAACAACCCGCTTTCTCCTTGTCCCAATGCTCTGGTATCTTCGATTCCCACACGCTCCGTACTGAGTCCTTGATCACCCGCTTGTACGTTAACAGGATCACTGACAGGAACAGCACGGCCTTGAACAGCTGAGAGAGGATCACATGGTGGTACGGTAGAAGCTCCAGGTATCTGCGGAGGATGCCTTTCAGGTTGATGTTGAGGATTCCCTTGGGGTACCGTAGGATCAGGGCATAGGCTTCGGGGTTCTCCTTGCTGTTGCTGCCATAGCCGACGTTCAGCTCTTAGGACTTCCACTTCTTGTAAGAGACCTTGTAGCTGAGCCTGGTACCGTACATTGTACTCCTCCAACTGTCTTTGCACTTCCGCTTGTAACCGGGAGGACCGATCACTTTCTCCCTCTGAAGCTGCTTGGTAGCCATAGAGCTGAGGGTGGTCTCTTTGAGATTGTCGAAGCTGAGCAACCTGAGCAGGACCAAAAAGAGGCACATTCTGCTGTTGATTGCTCGCCCAGGACAAAGGAACCGGAGGTGCTGCTTGTTCTTGGTGCTCAGGTAGCGGTTCTGGTGGGGAGAATCTCAACGGGGAGTTCAAAGATCGCTGCATTCTTGGGTCTGAAGGAAGCATACTCACACCTTGATGCGTGAATCCCAAGTTGTCCAGAAACCTGTCCACTCCCGTGACCCCTCGTGTCGCCGTAGTCCTCAAGAACTCAGTGAACCTAGCCATCCACCGTACATTTCCATGATCTGCTCCCTGAACTCCATCACCTTGCTCAGCCGAGTAGAACTCTTGCACTCTCACGGCCGATCTCGTAGGCGTCGCCGCAGGCCTTGGCTCCCTGCGGACTGGCGTGGAAACACCTGGTTCATGGGCTCCCGTAGTTATAACGTTCGCGCCCGTATCCGGTAGATTTCCATAAGGCGGTTCCGCTGTTCCCAGAAACATCTGTCCAGACGCCGGATCTCTTGCAGTAGACTGACGAGGCACTCCCGGGTTCGGGTCATGAACATTCGGATTTTCCGAGAACACACCACTTTCTCCAGGATTGTTACTCGCTCTCTCTGTTGCAGAAACACCATTCATCTGAACGTTCTGAGCGGGAACTCCATCTCGCACACCAGACCCTCGCGGCTCCGCACCTTCTGCGCTGGCAGCTTGGGCGCTCATAACCTGAAGAACCTTCTGGTTCCGACTGTAGGCGCTCTCGGGCAAGGGTTTATGCTGTTGAAGCACCAAGCATCGACGAGAGGCTCTAACCGATTGTTTTACACGCAAAGACCTCAGTGCGACTGGCTTCTGCTGATCATGGCTTAAAGCCCTTTGCTGGCTTCTGCCGATCTTGATAGCTAGGCTGGCCTATACATGTTGCTTCAGCCTAACTCGCAGGGCCACTGATTGGCTCGATTGAGCCATCCGCTGGCAAACAAGAGCTTACACTGCATGCAGCCCATCGACTGATCAACCCTGGCTTTCGGGAATCTATAGCCACATAGTAGTTCCTTTTTGGGACTACCTTATAGAGTTCTATATATGAACCACAAAAAGGAACCACTTTGGGGCCTTTGGGTAAGCCCTCAGCCCTAATTCAGGCTTGCGGGTTCCAGGTTTTGGTGTCACGGCGGTTTGCGTATGCCGAGACCTCAACTCTGAGCTCTACTTTGAGGATCATGGGACTTAGTAACTAGGGTTATAATTAGGGTAACTATACTTATAACTACTTATAACCCCAAATTCAGGTACTTATTAACCCTACTTACTAGGTCCCATGAACCTCCAAGTAGGGTTCTTAGTTCTGGTTTTCGGGGTAGTGAATGCGGACTCTAAGCTTTCGAAGCAGACTTGGGAGTGTCAGGATAGCTTACTGGTTTGCGGGGTTCAGGGTTTTGGGGCTTTAGGGATTTGGGGTTTACGGCTTGCTTCCGAAGTTTCGAAGGGAGTCGGATGAGTTCGGCTGTGCTCTTTAGTTGGGCGGTTTGGAGTTCAGGGTTTTCGGGTTTTGACTTCGGGGCTTGGGGTTGGGGTCTAAGGTTTTAGGTTCAGGGGGCCAGTCCTACAGTGGATGGCTCCTGTGTAGACGTCGAAAGATCTTAAGCCCATGAGGCGGAGTATGGTATGGTTTACATGGGTTTAGGGTTTAGCAGAGCAGGTCCCACGTATTCCTCCGCCTTCTAGCTCGCGAAATCTCTGAGAGGCAGCGTCGTGACCTGGGATCTCCAGCTTCGGAGACAGTTGAGCTGGTTTCAGATGGTTTGCCGTCCGACTTGCAATGGCAGGACTACAGTGAAGCCTGGGGTAGAGGGCATGCAGGCCGTGCCAGGGCCGCATCTGTAGCTGGGGGATTCTCTAATCAGGGTCGCTTTCGTACTTGTGATAGGAGTGATGTGTACTTTCTAGGATTCGAAAGGGACCCTGATTCGAGATCTAACCCGAATGGTGTTGAACCTTCAGTCAGGTTTCACAAGATGACCGTCCTCTCAGACAGTCTCGAGTCTAGACCCTGAACCTCCCCCTGCTTGGAACGTTCATGCTGGAACCTCTGCTAGTGGCTTCAGCATAAGATCGGCAAAGTAAGGTTCGTGCTACGTTAACCTTACGGAGTAGTGCTGTTACGGGGCGTTTCGGGATTGGAGGCTGACGCGCTTGTAGAGCGTAGAGCTTGTCCGGGGGTTCGACTAGACCTTGAAGCGAAGCACTCAACATATTCTTGTGCTTCAAAGCTCGACAGTGTAGAAGTCCTGTGCCCTATAACCCTGAGTATCCCTAAGCCCTAACCTAAACATGGAGCGAACATCCCGAAACCCTAAATGCAAACGTTTTACTTTGGCTGTCTCTAGTCCTTCCAGACCCCTAGCGCGCCCGGCAGCCCAAAGGCGAGGCACCCACCCATTTCCGTTCATCTCTCAGCCAAATCTTTCTACCGGCGACGTATGCTATATAGTATAATACGATATGTGCTTATGCCTTATGCGGTTTCTTGTTGCAGGCATAGTGCAATATGCGCCAAAGCCTTCTTCCAACTAGCTGAATACGAGATAAATCGAGATCTTATGTCTGGGGCGAGCGTGCGAAACTTGCGGTTCAGGGGGCGTGAGCAGTATGACAGTAGTTCCCCATACAGAAGCCCTACTTTCTGCGATGATCCTAAACCCTAAAACCCTAAACCCCAAACCCTATAACCTAAACCCTAAACCCTAAACCCGAAACCTTAAACCCTAAATCCCTCAACCCTAAAGCCCTAAAACCCTAAACCCTTTATAGAATCCTTATAGATCCCTTTAAAGGAACCCTTATACCCCTCCCTTTTACCGATGAAGGTACAGGGAGCCTCGACTCGATGTGTGCGGTAGAAAGTGCTTTCATAGCACACGCCAGGAAGGCCCTGGATGATCATCTACTACTACAAATACTCCTATACTACTACTAATACTACTATACTACAGTACTAGTAGTAGTGGTAGTAGTAGTACTAACTACTACTACTGCTACTGTCCCTAAACCCTAAACCCTAAACCTTAAACCCTAAACCCTAAACTCTCTCTCTCTCTCTCGCATGCGGACGATCCGGTGCGAAGCTTGCAAGGCCAAAAGCAGCCGAAGCTGCAGCCAATTCGGTTAAACACAGAAAACAACAGCGGGCACCCGGGGGGAGCACATCCAAGCAGCCGGAGCGCTGCGCCGCAGGACCAGAGCAGGCAGGAGCACATCAGAAGCGCTGCATGCCTCAGGCGAGCGCAAGAGCAGGGCAACGAGTGCTACACGAGCCGGCACAAGCCAGGGACGAGGCCCAAAGACAAAACATTAAAAAGGACAAAAGAGACCACGCTCGCAGAGATGGGACCCTCGCGGCAAGCGTCCTGTACACCAACACATCTCACCAGTGCCAGATGGATGGCCGAGCCGAACATCCGGCTAGTAGTGAGACAATCAGAAGAAAAGCGCGAGTACCAAACAGGTGGATAAGCTGCGACCAGCACCCCACACAGATGGCCAGTCCGAGACAAAAGGCCCAGTGTGGACCCACGCACGAGACGGATGGCCAGCCAGTAGGTTGACCAGCACCAGCACCACGTAACGGCCGGATGACCCGGATGGCCAGTCCGAGACAAAAGGCCGGTAGAAGGTTGACCAGCACCACGCAGCAGCCGGATGGCCAGTCCGAGACAAAAGGCCTGTAGAAGGTTGACCAACACCACGTAGCAGCCGGATGGCCAGTCCGAGACAAAAGGCCAGTAGAAGGTTGACCAGCACCGTAGCAGCCGGATGGCCAGTCCGAGACAAAAGGCCGGTAAAAAGTTGACCAGCGCGACGTAGCAGACGGATGGCCAGTCCGAGACAAAAGGCCGGTAGAAGGTAGGCCAGCACCACGTAGCAGCCGGATGGCCAGTCCGAGACAAAAGGCCGGCAGAAGGTTGACCAGCACCACGTAGCAGCCGGATGGCCAGTCTGCGACAAAAGGCCGGTAGAAGGTTGACCAGCGTCCGAGACAAAAGGCTGGTAGAAGGTTGGCCAGCACCACGTAGCAGCCGGATGGCCAGTCCGAGACAAAAGGCCGGTAGAAAGTTGACCAGCACCACGTAGCAGCCGGATGGCCAGTCCTAGACAAAAGGCCGGTAGAAGGTTGACCAGCGCCACGTAGCAGCCGGATGGCCAGTCCGAGACAAAAGGCCGGTAGAAGGTAGGCCAGCACCACGTAGCAGACGGATGGCCAGTCCGAGACAAAAGGCCGGTAGAAAGTTGACCAGCACCACGTAGCAGCCGGATGGCCAGTCCGAGACAAAAGGCCGGTAGAAGGTTGACCAGCGCCGCGTAGCAGACGGATGGCCAGTCCGAGACAAAAGGCCGGTAGAAGGTAGGCCAGCACCACGTAGCAGACGGATGGCCAGTCTGGGTTAAAACAGTCTGTATACTGTTGACCAGCGCAGCAAGCGGATGGCCAGTCCGAGACAAAAGGCCTGTAGTTGGTTGACCTCCAAGCACTACGCGGCCAAGGGGAAAGCAGTCGGCCTAGCGAAAGACAGCGACTGAGAGCGGTAGGACCACTGAGAGGGTCTGCCCAAGCAAACACCCCGAGACCAGGCGTCGGAGCCAGGGGCTGGAGCGTGAGACCACCTGGATCACACGCGGCGCGAAATTCGAGGAATGTCGCTGGGGACTGGTACCTATAGCAGTCAGCCGGTGGAACACAATGGGACCACGAGCTGAAGCTGCCTGAACCGAGACGCCTAAACCCTAAACCCTAAATTCCACCACCACCACCACCATCACCACCACCACTACCAATTCCGCTGCCGTTATCTCTACTGCTACTGCTCCTACCACCACGAGAACATCCACCGGCACTGCCTTGCTGAATGCCGAGGGTCATGGCTATACGTGAAGAAAGTTCATGGCCGGTTTCGGGAAGTTGTGAAAGTAGTACAGGGGCTCAGATAATTACCAATACTATTGTGGGGGTTCCTTATTATCAGTATAGTATAATTAATGGGCCTCAAAACCTTATTCTACTTATTCAAGGCCCCTATATTACCCGTTCTTGCAAGTTTGTCTTGGGTGAAACCTTGCGAATCGATCATCCGCTGGGCGCTTTCTGGCCTTGTACAAAGACTCCCTTGAATCAGTCTGCTGCGACGTAGTCCAGGTGATCACAGGCCAGCAATGTCCGCAGGTCACATATAGAGGGCTTAATAATTGGGAGCATGGTCCCCCATTGTCCCCAACATGTACCATCATGTACTCCATAAATCGTAGACCAACTACCAAGGCCTCTGACAGCGTGGTGGCGGCTTCACTGCGACCCCCGACCCCCAAACCCTGAAGCCTCAAAACCGAATCCTCACCTTCTCTATCTCTATGAACCTTTAGGGTACTTGGAGGTTCATGGGTAGTTATAAGTAGGGTTATAAGTCCTCTAATATGGATCATAAGTATAGTTACCCTACTTATAACCCCACTTACAACTACTCATGAACCTCCAAGTAGGCTTAGGCTTTCGGGATTTAGTGCCTGGCAGCGTCTCAGCAGTTCACCGAGGGAAGTGCACAGAACGCTGGCAGTTGGCCAAGCCTTCGCCAGGACTCTACCATGTCAAAGCAGCGACACTTTGATCAAGCTTCAGGGTTTAGGGGTTTAGGGTGTAGGGTTTAGGGTTTAGGCTTCTAATCATTGTCCGTTGCATTTCCCCATTTTGGATGATATGCTACTGTTTATGCTTTCGAGTCCATGTCCCCGGGTAAATCAGAAAGCCTGCTTCTTTCACTTCCCTAAAGCCGAAACCCTAAGCCTTGAACCCTAAACCCTCACTCCCTGAACCGGTGAACGAACAAGCCTTATGGCGCCCTTATACGTAGATTCTTATAGGAACCCTTGGAACGGTTGATGATATAAATCCTGCATTACCTTAGGGACCCTAAACTATGGGAATTGTATGGAATTATGGTATATTCCTTATTATGGGTAATGCAGGATTTATATCATCAACCGAAGAACCCGAGAACCCTAAACCCGGCTCCAGGCCCCTCAGACACCAAGCCCGGCAGAGTCGCTGTCACTTTGGTTACACACGCAGAACATGGGCAACAACGGCCGCGGCTGCCTTGCATGTTATTATAGGGGCCTAAATTAAATAAGTATATACCAACTTCCTCATTATTAGTATAGTATAATGGGCCCAAAACCCGAGTCTAAGTTTTAAAGCCCCTATATTAGAAAAGGCTTAAAACAAATCGCATCGCAGCCCTTGTCAGAAACCGCGAAACAGGGAAACTCGCGGGACACATCCAAGTACATTTCCCCTGTAGCCCGAAACGCAGAACCATGGAACCCAACTGGAACACCAACTTTTGCAGCCATCAATCGTTGAAAAAACTCCGAAGCAAGCTTCATACACGCCGAAAAAACTATATCCAAATTTCCATTCAAAACTACACAATGCTGCCCTCACAGTCTGCAATACACAAGCGCACTTTTTCGAGTTTACAGCGTCCCGTGAAAGAATTGACTCGGAATACCCTCCCTCTCACCCTGGTTTACTTTAGCTCCGACGGTTTAGGGCCTATGATTCAGCGTTGGGGTCTTCTAGGGCTTGGGGAACCTCCCACTTTCATAAATTAGTTTTGCTTGTGGACCTTCATGGCACAAGCTTAGAAGGATAGACTCATTGCAAAGAAGATAGTCAGTTCTGGGTTCCGTGCGGTCGTCTGCTCAGACTCATCCCTTAGTTCTGTAGCCTTCAACTCCAACGACTAGAGTTTAGGGTTTGGAATACATTACGTTGACCTGAAGGTGTCTGCTGTTTTTTTCTGGAGTGCCCTTTGCAAGTCGAGTGCTTGCTGTGCTTCCCTCCTGCGGAACATTGCCCTCTGATAGAACCGACGGGGGTTTGGGCCTTGGGGCTACAGAGAGCTTTCTCCAATGCCGACGGGCGTATCTCGAAGCTCTGGCGTTACACTTTTCATGCCCATCAAAGTGGGTAGCATCGAATTAAGGAATTGCTGTGCAATCCGCCGCGGAGCTGTAGCGGCTCCGCCGAAGGCACAGTTCGTTTTCGTTACCCGTGCGAAGAGAGAGTGGCCAATGCTGCCAAAAGACCTTACTAGCTGAGTATGTAACCGTTAGCCTGTTGGGGTTTGTATAATCCTACCACAATTGAAAAGGTTAATCTTTCTTGAACCGGGATACTTTGCCCCTAAGAGACTGGTAGATAAAGCGTACTTGTGCGTACCTGAGCTCCGTGTCAGCACAACACCCCCGCTGTTAGTGCCTCTAAGGGCTTCCTTTAAGGGCTCCCGGGGTATTATAGGGTTCTATAATGGGATCCCCTGTAAGGGATTTCAATAGTCCGGTGTCCGGGCATTTCGGGCCAATCGCTGTCGGGATGATCACGATCGTCATCGCCATCAGCACCATTAACATCATTGTGAATATAAATTATGATCAACATCATCCTCATGCTCCTCCTCATCCTCGTCCTCAATCAATCCTCAGTCCTCAATCCTCAATCCTCCACCCTCAATCCTCAATCCCCCTCCTCCTCCTCCTCATCATCATCACCACCACCATCACCATCACCATCACCATCACCATCATCATCATCAACAACATCATCGGTCGTCTTTGCCTTCGTCGTCGTCGTCCTTGTTGGTGTCATCGTTATCGTCGTCGCCGTCAT
Organism: Symbiodinium sp. CCMP2592; assembly: GCA_905221615.1. Taxonomy (NCBI): domain Eukaryota; class Dinophyceae; order Suessiales; family Symbiodiniaceae; genus Symbiodinium; species Symbiodinium sp. CCMP2592. The sequence goes on from CAJNDT010003246.1 coordinate 180,463, forward strand.
CATCATGACCTTCCCATCACCACCATTGCCAGCACCATCACGAGCATTTGAAGCACCATCTTTGAGTTGCTGGCGAATCAGTTATCCGCTGTGCCCCTTCATTGACTGCCTTCGCAGCATGGTTCTGATTAGCCCCAATACGCTTGAAGCTAGACCTTAAACCCGAAGTTTCACGCCTTTGAGGCCAAAGCCCCAAACCCCTACCTTTGGTTAGTAGGGAATGGAGGAATGGGGTACAAGTACAACTACTATTACTACCATTCTTCCATTCCCTACTAACCAAAGGTAAGACTAGGGTTTCGGGTTTCTAATGTTTTGGAATGTTTAGGATTTAGGGTTTAGGATATATAGGGCTTAGGATGTATGTATATATATATACATATATACCCAAGCCCCTGAACCCAGAGCCCCGAAGCCGACAGGGCTAAAGAGCGCCCGGCGAGGCCCTGAGACAGGTGCCAACTCACCTGTGCTGGACCTCAAGGCGGAAACCATCCACGGTTTCGGGATCTGTGGTTTGCACTCAAAGTTTCGGCTTTGATGTTTTTCAGGGCAGCAACCAGTGTAGGTTTGATTATAGCAGAGACCCTAAACCCTAAACCCTAAACTTCCTAAACCCTAAACCCTAAACTTCCTAAACCCTAAACCCTAAACTTCCTAAACCCTAAACTTCCTAAGCCCTAAACCTTTTAGAGTTGAGGGTGTTTGGGGAGGATCGACTCCTTGGCTCCGATGCTGAGGCTTCGTTTCTAAAAGTATTTAGGCTTCGGAGTGGTGGGTTTCGGACTCTTTGGATTTATAGGGTTTCAGGGTCCGGTTTTTTCGGTTTTGTCCATGTCGGTTGCTTGCGATGGTCGTGCGTAGTGACAGATATGGCTTGCTGCTTGTGCTTCTGCTGGTGCTGGCGGGGGTGGTGGTGATGATGGTTGTGGGGTAGCTTCTGCCACCTCTTTCGCAGTTTGCTGTCGTTTCTGTCATTGCCGCTGGTGCCGTTGCGACCGCCGCAGTCGTTCTCCTTGTCGTCGTCGTGGTTGTTGCTGCTTTGCTGCTCTTCTTGACGGTTTATAAACCCTAAACCCCTAAACCCTAAACCCCTAAACCCTAAACCCTTCTTGTCATCCTGCCTCTGCTTGCCGATGCCTTTTGGGATGGCGACGACCGGCATCACCAGCAGGCTGCTAGTGTTGTTGTTGCCGTCGATGCTGAGGGCTTTGCAAATATTCCACAAATATACCTATAAAAACAGCTATGTAGTAATGTAGAAATGCATGTAAGAATCAAAATACAGTATAAATTGTGCTCTAGGTTGTTGGTCGGCTTTTTTTAGAGAAGGTCCATCCTGAGAGGAGCCTGGCAGCAACTCCCAAGTGAAGACTCGACAAGCCATGGGATTCCTACAGTTACTATGGGGGCCCTCGAGTTCATTTAACGGGAGGTTACTATAAGGGATACTATATGGGCTCTATGATATAGGGGCCGAAATAAGTACCAATACTGTTTTGGGGGTTCCTTATTACAAGTATAGTACAATGGGCCCCAGAACCCTATTCCAGTTGTTCCGGCCCCCTAGCGTCAGACGGCCATAGGTTAAACCCAAACCCCCATCAGCCTGAGTACTAGAAGCCTGTAACCCTGCACCCAAAGCCCTAAAACTTAAACCCGAAACACTACACGCTTTTCACCTATTTGCTGGGTGGCACCTTGGGTAATGTTAGAACTTGTCGTGCATGACTGCTTGGGAGGATGTATCATGCATGATTGCGGCCCGAAGCCCCAAACCGTAAAACTTAACTCCACCTGGACCCCAAAAGTATGTAGAATAATAGCCTTTTATAGGTTTTGGGCCATTATTTTACCTACTTTGGGGGGTATAGGCAAATACAAACACAAACTCCAAACCCTAAGCCCTTAAGTTACAATCCAGTTTACGGCTTCGTCCGCCGCCGCTGTTTTCCCTCGAAGCTGTGCTGTCGGCCGCCTTTTCAGGGAAGGCACGCTCAGGGTTCAAAGACGGCTTTGGATTGGTTTGGGGGTTTATGGTTTGGGATTTGGGGCGCGTACGCTTGGGGATGCAGGCTTGGGATTTGGGGTGTTGCGGGGTTTTGGGTTTGGAGTTTGGATACTTAGGCTTCAGGCCCCACCGTTTGCCCTAAACCTGGGACCCTAACCTCTTAACCCTAATCCCTAAACCATAAATATCTAATTCCATATTCCCAAGACTTTAGGCGGACGGAAAAAGGTGCTCAAACAAAAAAAAAGACTAAATCTGGGCCTTGGGCCTTGGGGTTGTTGGGTTCGCAGGCAGGCCCTCGATTTCGCGACTTCGGGGTCGAACTCCACAGTTTTCCGGCGGTTTCGGGGCGAGTGCCTTGGATCCAGGTTCGTGGTTTGGGGTTTGGGGATTAGGATTTTTAGGGTTTAGGGTTCAGGGTTTAGGGTTTGGGGTTTTAGGGTTTCGGGTTTAGGTTTTAGGGTTTAGGGTTAGAGTTTTTCACGGGCAGCGTAGACAAACATGTCAGCTCAATCCGCATGCCAAGCTGAGGGGAAAAGCGTCACTTGCTGGTCACACCCAAAGTTTGACCCAAAGGGTTTAGGGTTTAGGGTGGGTTTGGGATTTGGGGTTTGCAGAAGCAGTTGCAAGTCTCTTCATCCAAAGTCTCTCAAATCCAGGGAAAATATCCCAGCTGCAGTCCTTTATCGGAACCCTACTGTTAAGGGCCATGAGGACTCTATTAAAGGGCCTTCGGGGGTCCTGGTATAAGGAAACTCTTATGAACCCAGCAGCAAATCGAGCTGCAGGCTGAGCTGGACCATGTCAACGGCAGGCAGCTGCATGCCGAGTTGGTAGTAAGATTGCGTTGTTTGAGGGTGTTAGTGTGTTTGTCTTAATGGTTTCGGGGATTAGCTTTAGGTTCTTAGGTTTGAAGGGTTATGGTTTTAGGGTTTAGGTTAGGGTTGAGGGATTCAGCGTTTAGGGTGCGGGGGTTTGGCACTAATAATATTCAGGGCCCAGAGGGTTCAGGTTTAGGGCTTAGGGGCGAGGGCCAATAGGTTCAGGAGGTTGCTGGTTTGCGGCATTTACGGGTTGGGTTCGGAAGGTTTGGGTTACGAGTTGGGATGTAGTGAGTTTCAATTGAGAGGGTTGGCGTTCGGGTCCCCCAACATCCGAGATTCAAAACCCTAAAGCCAAACCCTTACCGCACCCTCAATCTCCTGCGTCAGCTTTCTGTCGAAGGCCTCGCATCTTCGCGGAGCGCCTCATTGCCGAATTTGTAGCGAGGCAGCATGTTCGAGGGGGAGGCATTCAGCTGCACTACCTTAGACTATACTGTAGTATGCGAGAACTAGGACGACTGCCCAATAGTATATAAGTACTATACAAGACATTAAGATCACAAAAAGCCACTAGCCCTTTTATGCACTAGAACCTCAGCCAGCAGACTCTGGACGCACCCAAGCTGCCTAGCTCCCCACACCCGACCCCTAAATCCGAAAAGGCTCACCCTTGGCCCCTGCACCCCAAGACGGTTTAGGGTGTGCGGTCCCGCCTTGGAGGGTGCAGGGGACTTGATACGTAAGGTTATAAGTACCCGAATTTAAAATTTTTGGGCTATAAGTAATTGCAGCTCTCCTTACTTGTTTAACCCTGCTTACTAAGTTCCCTGATCCTTTAAGTAAGCCCTCAAAGTCTCACGATATGGGTTCAGGGAGTTGGTTTTGGCCCTAATTATGGGATTCTCTGACTGAACATATACAAGCATAATAGTGCACCATACCACCCCCCAAACCCTATTCTACATGTTAAAGCTCCTGCATTGGGCCTTGCCCTTTTCCTGCTTGTTGGCAGGCATACGGTTAAGGGTTTAGGGTTTACGGATGTCTAGGGTTCAGGGACGGTTTAGGGTTAAGGGTTTAGGTGAGTTAAAGTCAGCAGGCAACCTCCCAGAAGGCAGCTCTAAGCTGGTTGATACCCCCCTTTCGTTACAGTAAGGACCATACTGGTAGGATCCCTGTTGCAATGTTTGCCAAGGGAGGGGATGTGCTTATTAATACGGGTTCTGCGTTGCTGCAATACGACAGCCCAACAAAGTCAAACGCCAGTTCCACCCCAAACCATCAAACCCTAAGCCCCCAAACCCGAAGCCCTAAACCCTAAACCCAAACCCAAACCCTAAGCCCCAAAACCCTAAAAAACCGTCTGGCTGTTCCTTGGTCCATGAGACTTCTATCAACGAAGGGTTTGTTCGGTGTTCCCGAGCACTGGTTCTGAGCTGCACACTCTGAACACCAACCCTTAACCCCAAAGCCCAAAACTTAGGGTTTAGGGTTTTAGGTTTAAGGTTTAGGGTTTAGGGCCCCGAAGCCCCAAAGCCCCAAACCCTAAACTCGAAACCCCGAAGACCCAACCCCGTCATCCTAAGCCCCATGACCCAGAACCCCAAAACTCGGAGCGAGCCCTTAACGGCTGGCTCTCGGCCAACGGCCCTACACTGCACCCGACTGGCTTGTGATGACCGAGGAACCCAGAGATCACCAAGAAGCTCAACTGGGCGACTTGTCTGAATGGTTTGGGCAGCCGGAATACACAAGAATAGCCGTGCCCAAACCCTCAAGTGCTCACAGACATGACGACAGTCAGATTCAGAGTGACCTCTTCTGTTGCTACACGACTGTAGACGACATGCAATGTGCGACTCACATAGCTAGTGCGCATGTACACGACAACGCCGAAAATGGCATTGCGACGACTAAGCCGACTAGCACTACCACCGAGCCTGAAGTGTAAACCCATACCCGTGACAGAGGGGCCCTGACAATCAGCAGGCGATGTGAACCTGGGGGTTGTAGTAGACTCGACGGGGGGGTCCTTGCAGAGCTTTCTACCCCAGACACCCAGCACCGGAACCACTTTATCACGAAGCCCTTCGGCCTCAAACACTCAAGCCTAAACCGCAAACACTCCAGGCCCTAAAACCCTAAACCCTCAACCCTAGAGCCCTAAACCTCGCTGTCAGACTTATTATTGTTATTACTATTATTACTATCATTGTTATTATTATGATTATTGCCCCTCTTATCGGTGCAACTGTTACTACGTCTGATCTTGTTCTTATTGCGATTGTCATCCTGATTGGGGTGACTGTTAGTATCAACCAGGGTCTAGGGTTTAGGGTTCAGGGTGGAATCCCAGAAGTTGGAAACCCAATAGCCTAAGTCCTTAAGGGTAATGTATAAGGAATCCCAGCACTATTTGGCCTTAATCCGGGTTCCAACTTTATGGGGTTTACTGTATGGTGACTATCAGGAGAAGCTTGGAGCCAGCTGCGCCGAGCCAGGATGCCTCGAGCTCAGCAACTTCGGGGATATGTGGCAGGGTTTGTGCGTTTTGGGGGTTTACTTGCATCAGGATCATGGGACTTAGTATGTAAGGTTATAAGTACCTAAATTGGGGTTATAAGTAGTTATAAGTATAGTCTTCGTAATTATAACCCTAGTTACTAAGTCCCATGATCCTTTAAGTAACCCCAAAGCCCCTCTTATAGAGCCCTTATGGACCCCTTTCTAGGAACCCTTTAAGGAGCCCTAGTTACTAAGTCCCATGATCCTTTAAGTAGGGTTTAGGGGTTAGGGTTTAGCGGGCTTGGGGGTTCAAGGCTTCAGAGGTTTGGGGGGTTTAGGGGTTTAAGGTTTAGGGTTTAGGGGTTTAGGGTTTAGGGTTTAGGGTTTAGGGTTTAGGGTTTAGGGTTTAGGGGTTAGGGTTTAGGGGTTAGGGGTTCAGGGGTTTAGGGGTTTAGGGGGTTTAGGGGGTTTAGGGGGTTTAGGGGTTCAGAGGTGCAGGGTTTAGGATTGGTCGAAGATTCCGAGGCTGTGGCTGGTCGAGGCGTCCGGCCTTTTTCTATGGGGGCCGCAGGGTTTAGGGTTTTAGGGTTTAGGGTTGGGGCGTTCAGGGTTTAGGCGCTTCAGACAGATCCTCGTTAGCTTTGGCAAGGTTTAGTTTAGTTGCGGTCTCATCCCCTTTGCCATGCCGGGATGAGGCATAAGACGCCGCGGTTCCTCCACTCGGATTGGCCGCAACTTCCTGTGATGGAGCCAGAAGATGGGTGGTTCTCAAAAGTAGGGCCTCTTTTGGGTACCCTAAATAATAGGTGCGCCGTACTATATGATTGGCCCGAAAAGAAACCCTAATTTTGTGAACCACCCAGGTGGAGCCAGAAGAACCATCTAAGTGTCCAAGCTCCTACCTTACTGGGTCGTTCTTTATCAAAGCGAGGTACCGTCGCAGGAGGAGTTTCAGCCAGAGTGGACAGCTGTGGAACGCGAAAGCACCCCTGTACTTCGGCTCCACATATTATAGGAGTCGGAATAAAAACGAATAGTACTCTCTGCTAGCCCCCCACAAACACTGCCCTGATTATCAAAGCCTCCCCCATATTCTGTGGCCCCCTTTTTCTGCCGGTGCCGAAGATCCTGCAAGCCAGTCCGAAGCTCAAAAGCCCAACCCGTGGCGGTCAGGTCACGCGCTGCAGTCGGCGGGCGCGAAATGCTCCCGGACTCAACTTGAAGTCGAAAGAGTCGCAAATTTGAGATGAGATATAGACGAGAGAACACTCGTGGTAGCAGGGTAGCAGAGACTGAATGTGGCTTTCGTGACAGAAGTAGCAATTTGTATTCTGTATTCGTTTTAATTTTCATTGTTATTAGAAGTGGTAGTATTGGTAGTAGCAGCAGCATTTAGCTCAGCATCACCATCATCACCGTCCTCACGGTCATCATCAGCATCCTGGCTACCTAGGAGCCCCCTGGTTTTGAACCACTTTTCAGAACAGTGCGAGCCATGGCAACGATGCAAATATGTTCAGCCGATGATGAATCTGACAAAGCAATCGTGTTTGCCTTGGAGGTTCATGGGACTTAGTAAGTACAGTTATAAGTAATTATAAGTATGGTTACCTTAGTTATAACCCCATTCACTAAGTCCGACGATCCTTCAAGTAGGGTTTAGGGTTTGGCAGTTTCAGGGTTTCGAGTTCAGAGAATCTCATCGCTGAACAGTTCGCTGGATACGCAGCGCGTTGACGGAATTCTAAAACGGCCAAGCATTAAACTCAGAATGATGAACTCTATAAGCCTGATTCGGTGCAGGATTTAGGCTTTAGGGGAAGCCGTTAAGCACCGAAACCCTGAACCTGCCAACCTCAAACACATGTGCAGACCCGTGAATCCTAAGCCCTAAAATTTGTCTTGTTCCTAGGTGCCTTGTCTTTGGGGAGTCTTTAGGGTGCTGAAACGCTATACAGCCGAGTGAGCCCTAAGCTGTTCAAACCCAAAACCCTTGAACGCTATGGCAAATGGCACGCGACACCCGAACACCCCGAAGCAGACAGCCTAAACCATTAAACTTGAACCCCGTGCTTGCAGAGGCTTTATGGGTTTGGCTTACACAGTTTTTGGGGGTATACTCATACTGCATACGGAACCCTCCAAAATACAAGTGGTTTGTTCAGGCCTTTGTGCCTAAACCCTAAACCCATATGACCTGAAGCTGAAGGTATCTACAAGAAACCCAACTCGCTGCTCCCTCAGCCGTGTTCAGGGTTTAGGGTTCAGCTATTCAGGCTAGTGGTTTTGAATTGTGTCTCACTGTTTCATGTGTATTTATACATACTTTTGCATGTGTATATATATATATATATGGAATGTCATATATACACACCCACTCGAACAATTCGTTTTTCTGTTCCTCAGGTTCCCTAGTCTACATTATTCAATCTGTTGGGGGTCAGGGTTTCGGGTTTAGGGTTCGGGCCTTAGGGTTTTAGGGTTATGGTGGTGGCCTGCGTTCAAAAGCTAGGCTTCAGGTTTTGAAGACCCCCCTACGCCCTAAACTCGAACCTTCTGCAAATTAGGGGTTAAGGGTTTAGGGGTTAAGGGTTTAGGGTTTAGGGACAAATACATGTTTTGTTCTTGTGTATTGCGAGCACAGCCATGCATCCGCTGTAGTCACCATAACTTGGGGGGGACCCTAAACCCTAAACCCTGGAGGAGTCTACGAATAAACTGGGGCCTGGGAAAGATTGCTGTAGAACCTCCGGACCGGCGCAGCATGGAGGTATGAATTGTCTTCATACTACTAATATCATCATCGCTACAGTTAGTATCAACAATATTTCTTACATTATTACTATCATTGCTATCATTGCTACTATCCAGTCGATATTTGTAGTATGAAACTTGGTAAGAGAGTCTTACGTCTAAATTTGTAAGTCTCCAAGGGTTCAAGTACCTAACAGTCATCTACTCTCCCAAATACTAACCAACCTACACTCCTACACGTTACTATCCTACACCAGGTATCTTGTTGCTGGGTCCTTTGAACTCTCAGGGATTGGTAAGAGCATCCTACACCTTAAACTCCAGGCCCTAAACCGGAACCACAAGCTTCAGAGCAAAAACCCTAAACTTGAGACCTTCGCCCTCTAACCCAAGCTCTGAAGCCCCTATAAAGGCGTCTTAAATAGTCGGCAGAAGCATTGCCGCATGGTCCTTATATGGTTATACTACAATCTACCCTCATCGCCTTATTGCAACAAAGTAAGTCCTTATTACAATCTCAAAACCCCAGAAGCTGAAAACCCTAAACCCTACTTGGAGCATCATGGGACGTAGTATGTGAGCTTATACGTACCTTGATTGGGGTTATAAGTAGTGATAAGTATAGTTACCCTAATTATAACCCTAGTTACTAAGTCCCATGATCCTTTAAGTAAACCATACTTATAGTAACCACTCAGTGGAGGAGCCGAAGCCCAGCAACTGCAATGCAGACCCCAGATTGATGCACCACCTCATAAGGATCATCATAGGGATCCTAATTTTAGGGTTCCTTCAACTGTTCCCGGAAGGACTCCTTTAAGGGCTCCTTCCAGAAACAGGGGAAACAAGCATCAGGGGTCTAGAGTACTTAAAGGATCATGGGACTTAGTAACTAGGGTTATAATTAGGGTAAAAATACTTATAACTATGTATAACCCCATTTAAGGTACTTCTAACCTTACTTACTAAGTCCCATGATCCCCATTATAAAACCCCTATAGATCCCTTTAAGGAACCCTATTCTAGAACCCTATAGTACCCTTCTTAAAAGGAGCCCTAAACCTTACTAAGTCCCATGATCCTCCAAGTAGACTCCCAAGCCGCAAGCCCTAAACCCTAAACCCTAAACCCTAAACCCTAAACCCTAAACCCTCCAAGCGCCTCCGAAGTTGCAGCGAGAGGCCTCCAAGCCCCAAGCCATCAACCCTTATCCAAGCCTTGAACCCTAAACCCTTAAACCCTTAAACCCTAAACCCTAAACCCATAACCCTAAACCCCTAAACCCTAAACCCCCCCAACCCAAAGCAGCCTAAGCCTGAAAGAACAAAAAAGCCAGCCGCACCTGGCATCCTCCATCGCAGGGAGTACGGAAAGTTCTATGGCGATCCCCGCAAGGCGACCTACCATAGGGCTTTGTCAGCTTTTATCGGGTTGTATAGTGGTGTTTAAGGTTTGGTGGAGGAACAAGGTTTTGGACTTGGCTTTGGGGTTGTGAGGGCCGCGCAGGGCTTTATGTTATGGTTTCGGGTTCTTATGCGGTGGTCTGAGTTCACAATGATTATCGTTTCTACATGATCGCGGTGATTACAGTCCGGGGCCTAAAAGCCAGACTCTAATGATCAAGGCCCTTGCATTCCCCTTGTGATAAAATAGCTGTGACATGGTCCCAGGTACCACCTGTAATGAGATTACGGAACTTACCGTATATGACACAACAATTTTCGCATTGCATACTGCAGCAAAGCCACAACAAGCAACTATGTATATATATATATACATATGTATATATATATATATATATATGTATATATAGATCTCCAGGGTTCCAAGTGTAAGAACTTATACCCGTTATGTTTAAGCTTTGGAGTCGAGTACATATTGGTTCAAACCTACGTCTGTATAATATCCCCTTGCAGTCCGTAAATATGTATATATGTGCGGTATATATTTACACTTATGTATACATATACACAGACGTGCATACATGCACACACACACACACACACAGACACACATACATACGGACAGACCGACAGACATACATATATACATGCATACGCAAGCCCTCAACCTGTGCTGCCAGGCAGGTGAGTTCAAGATCGCGACGAGGTTCCCGCTCCACGGCTGCACTTACACTTGCACACGCTGTCCGCACAAGTCCTGGTCCTGTGAGGAGCATACTATCGTGACGAAATCAGAAAGTCCGTGTCGGGCATCTTCACTGTTCGGCCTAAGCCCTAAAACCCTAAAGCCCCGGTCTCGGCAGCCCGGCCATGCCACATTTACTGCCGAGGCTTCCTGTGTCTGACACCTCCTTCTCCAGGTGGCCCATTGAAATCGACGTGCCGTCATTTCAGGGTTTGACGGCTGTAGGGTTTGAGGGTTTGAGGGGTTTAGAGTTTAGATGGTTGACATTTTCATTGTTTCGGGATGTTTGGCGCTCTAGGGTTTTTGGATTGAAGCTGTTAGGATGTGGGGTTTTATGAGATCGGGGGCGTGGTGTGGTTTGGGATTTGGGCTTAAGAGGTTTGGGATTTAACGAGCAGGAGTAAGGAGTAAGGGTTTATGGTTAAGGGTTTACGGTTTCACGTAGGATGTACGACGGTTTAGTTTCCGGGGGTGCAGTCGAGTCTTCCATTGTAAGAGTGTTCGGAGCAACAGGAAATAATGGAGCGCCAGAATTTTCTTGGTAGATGAGAAAGCCATTTTTAAGCCGTTCGGATGTTGTATGTCTCCCCGAATTTAGGCTGTGCTGATCATCTGCTTTTCCGAGTCTTATAAATTGGTTATCCACTTCTGCGCCGTGGATCTCAGCGACGAGTTCTGTATCAGTCGAATAAACAGCATTGTGCTTATTTATGGTCCGAACATACAGGGTTCAAGGTTCGAGGTGTGCAGGTTCAAGGTGTTCGGGCATAGGTGTTAGGGCAGTTCGTTTCGATTCTACCTATAGTCTCCATTGTAGTTCCTGTTTTTGATTAACCAGTTTTATGGTTAGGAGCCTATAATCGAATTTTTTGTTAACCGAGAAAAGGAACTACAATGGAGACTATAGGTAGGATTCCGGGTGGTGAGGCTCCTTCGCCCCAGTAGCCATCAACGGGTGAAAGAATCGGTTTAGGGTTATAGGGTTCAGGGTTCTTAAACCCTATAAACCCCCGAAAGAGCAAGACAGAATGCATCCTGGTTGTATCACCAATTCAATTGCGAACGACATTGCCCGAAACCCCGAAGTTTTAAACTCATAAACCGTACGCTCCCCTTGACCTCTCAACCCCAAACCCCGGCCCCCAAGCCCAAGAACTATTCCACAGGCTGTACGGGCAGCGGGGTCATTCCGCGACGCGGCTCCCCGGCGAGCCCGGATTCTACAAGCTGGGGTCCTAAAGCTGGGGGTTCGGGCTCTGGGTGGTGTTTTGTAAACCCTAAACTCCGAAACCCCACACCCTGAATCCCTAAACCATACGCCATACGCCAAACTCCTAAAGCATGCATCTTCACTTCGCAGCTCGCACCCGAAATCCGGAACGGGGCGAGCGTCTGCTTTAGGGGTTTAGGTTTGCGGATTTCGGATGCTCGGGAGGAACTGTCAGAGCTTTGATTTCACATGTCGTTTCAGCCAGCCGTGATGCGTCATATTGTTGTATCATCTGTTAGCGATGCTTTCTATCAGCCCATCACGAACATAAACAGGTGACACTCCCTTGGAGTGCTTGTTGCCTGATAACCGTGGTGAGATGATGACGATGATGATGCTGCTGCTGATGATGATGTGGGAGTTTCCGACAATAGGGGACCCAAATATGGTACCCTAAATAGTAGTGTGTTTGTTGAGGGCTGCTGTCTGTGACGATGCTGAACGCTGGTGACCTAATCTGATGCTGCTGATGTTGTTGTTGCTGCAGGTTCATCCTTACGCTATATGGTACATCATCTAGCGAACTATAATCCATGTCACCATCAACACTACACAGTCACCACCATCAAATCAAGCTCCAAATGACCCTGAAAGGGTTAGGGACAAAGAAGGAACGAGGATATCGGGTACCCTCGGAACCCCTCTCCGAACTCCCAACTCTGAAGATTACAAACCCCTGCCGAGACCTTGGTACACTTCTCGATTTGTGCACCATGCTTGAGCCACAACGTGTGGCGTGTCGTCCTTGCGCAGGGGCCATGCTTCAATGGTCCTGGCAAGCGTGTCATCCTTGCGTCAGGGGCCATGCTTCACTGGTCCTGACAACTGCCTTAGTACACTTCTCGATTTGTGCAGATCGGCTGTGCAAACACACTCCTCCTCACGCGAGCGTGTCTGAGTGAGCGTGCCAACCCGTTCTGCACTCGAGATGCACAAAGGTCAAACGAAAGATCGTATCAAGATTGATGCCTGAGAGATGCTGGACTATTCCTTCGGCAACACTCGGCAAACTATCACATGCATCCCACACCTGCAGATCTCAACACTACAGTCAGTGGGCAATTCCATCGTAGTGCAAGCGTATCTCGGCTACATCTCGGAATCTCATTGTTCATCGAAGGTTCAAGCGAGCTCGGGCTAATTCCAGAGCCGATCGTTTCAGCGTCTTTGTCAGTGCATCCGCTGGTAGCTCATTTCCCGACATGTGCTGAATGTCAAAACCCTCGAGGACAGCTTGATCACGGACATACGAACACCTGATACCTACCGTTCTGGTTCTCGTGGTAATCCATGCACCGTCTTCACGCACCAGGTTGATGACACATGCGGCGTTATCACTGAACAAGCACATCTCCTGATCTCCAGTGATTGCACTCAGCAGGTGTTTGATCTGAGCTCCACTTTGACATGTGGTTGCGGCTGCATCTACCTCAGCCTCGAATGCCGACCATGCGCACGTGGTTTGACGACAAGACCGCCACATCACTACATGATTTCCCCATGCAATCCATACGCCTGATCTGGACCTGGATGCTCCTGTTGCCCAAGAGGCATCACCATAACAGTTCAAGCACTCTTTCACTGCATCAGTGTAGTCGTAGTGTAGCTTTACATGTTCGGTACCTTTCAAGTACCTCCACGCTCGCGTGCAAAGCTTAAGAACCTTTGCAGGATCAATGGTTTGCAGACTCGCCAGTGTGCCAACATATGCACTCAGATCCGGTCTGCTACGTAGGCACACCCACTGTAGACAACCCAGCTCCTTCTGACACATCTTCAAATCCGCATAATACTGACCCGTCTGCTCTTTCGGCATCCACACACCTTCTTCTACATCAGGAAGATTATCACAACCCCCCATCGTGCTCCATCCACGTTTCTTTAACTCTGTGGAAATCCAAGCGTGTTGATGCAAGTAGATCCCGGTGGCATCCCTTCCAATCTTCATGCCGAGGAAAGATAGCTCATCCTTCACATTAACGGGCGTATTTTCCAGCATGATTGTTTCCCCAACCACCAGGTTCATGTGAGGATTTTGGAGGATTCCTTGAACCTTCAAGTCCCACAAACTGGACAGCTTTGCCTTCAGCCTGGCGCAAATTTCCAAATCACCAATGATCAGCGCGTCATCCACGTACATGATCATTGCGCCCTGGATCTCGCCACTCGAATCCCGAATCAACCATGTCCCTGACTCCAGGCTCTCCAAGTTCAGCAGTCCGTGTTCATGGTGAGGAAGCGGCTCTAATGTCACACCATCGAGCTCGCCATTTCGCTCTATCTCCCACTGACGGGGGGACCTTCGCAATCCGTAAATCGCTTTCCGAGCACGCCAGATAAAGCCCTTTTCAAGGAGGCCGAGCTTGTACAGGATACTCGGCGGCTGAATGAGCACCGGTTTCGCATCCGGACATCGATCAAGTCTGGCATTCAGGAATGCGCATGAGATGTCCAGGACCACCGCCGTCATGTTGGTAGGACGCCTCACCAGTAGTGAAAGCAAGATTCTCACGGTCTCCGCACCTGGATTTCCTGCAAAGTTTTCTGGATCATGTGCCTTTGAGTCCTTCTCGAAGTTTCCACAAGCAACTAGCCGGACTCTAGGATTCCAAGCTTGCTGAATGAGAGCAGCGATTTCCGAAGCACCCATGTCCGACCTGATGATTACCTCCGAATCCTCCATTGGCTTCTTGGTTAGCACCAGCTTTCTCGGAACCGGCTTTGCCTTTGGGAACTCGCTCTGCCGAACTTTCTCCAGCACATTCTTGGTTTCCATGGTGTCTAGCTCCTTGTTGAGTCCTGCCATCCACTTGTTGAGCTCCCACTCCGGAGTCGATGGATTCACGAACACCCCTGCGTCAGCAGTTTCTGTGACCATCAAGCGCTGAGATGTTGCCTCATCCTTAATCATCTGCTGTTCCACCTTGTTGGAATAGATCACATACTTCGTCTTGGTGTTTTCAGGATTTGGCCTTTCAGCTTTAACCACCCCTACCCTGGCTTCACCGTCAGGTTCTTCTTCCACTGGAGTCACCAAGAACCCATGACCAAACAATCCAAACAAGTGCTTCTCAGCCTCGGGCACCAAATGTTTTTTGAAGCGCTTCTCAGATGCAGTATTCCCGTCGTTCCACGGCTGGATTTCCCCTACCGACTCTTCGACCGTAATCATGTCAGAAGGTGGAGCATTCCATTTCACATCCCCAGTGGTGCTCACCCACACAGTTTGATCTTGGGAGCCTCGCTCAAGTCGCCATCGGACCGCCTCAACATCCCTAAGAACTGGCATCTGCGTCACACGCACAGTGGTCCTACCGTCCCGTGTTACCAGAACCCGAGCCCCACCAGGCGTTCGCTCATCATTGGCCAGGAATAGGCCCTCCTCTGCCCTAGGTCCCTAGGTTCGAATGGATGTCCTGCGGAGCTTGTTGGCTTTCGCACAAACACGGGACCAGAAGTTTCAATGCCCTACATCGCCGCAGGAAGGTGGCTTCCAGCACTGCCTCGTCCCAGAATTGCAAAGGGAATTGCGCATGCAGCAACAGGGATCCCGCCGCTGCCTTAAGCAATCCTACAAGCCTCTCTGCCCGACCATTCTGCTGTGGCGTGTATGGTGCACTCATTGTGGGCCACACACAACACTGCTCCACTGCTTTCTGAAATGCTCCTCCCACGAACTCCTTACCAGCATCACTGTGGATACGGAACACTGGGGGAACACCCTGAGCAAGCGATACAATCTGGCACATCACAGAGGTCAAGGCTTTTGCCACCTCTTCAGTTTGTTTGGTGAACAACAGCCTCGAAAACGGAATGTCAACACCGTCCTTTCTGCTCAAGTTTGCAACCATGAAGTAGCGATGTCCTGAAAATGCGGCCGGATGGGGACCTGACAGGTCCATGGACAAAGTGCCCTCACCGATCTCTTCCGGAGTCAATCTCCTGCACTTGCGCTTATGACCGTGGGCCTCAGCACAGCTGGGACAATGACGCTCGTACAACCCTTGTGCACACTTCCTCCTGAGTAGCTCAATCGCCCTATGTTGCGAGACTTCATCAAAGCTTGATACAGGGTTCACAGCTTCAGCGCTTCGGACGCTCCATGGCTGCACGGATGAGCCTATGTCTCGGACTAACGAAATCCCACAATGCTCACAGCGACCCGACGTCCCGGAGGAAACAAACCCTTCATACCCCGAACAGCCCTCACCCTCATCCTCATCATCGAGGTCATCTGGATGCACTCTGCTGTTCTCCTGGGCTCCATGATCTGAGACCTCACTGACTGCTTGATGCGCTATGGCCTTGCCCTGACTCGCGACTGCAACTGCGGCCTTGGATGAAATCTCTGGTAAGTTGAAACCCAATCGTCTCAACCTGTCTGTCATATCCTGATCAAGACGCTGCAGCTGCCTAGCCGTGTAACCGACCACCGTTGATCGAACACCCCGATGTTGATCAGCTCCGTGCCAACGTCTTGGGTCAAAGATGTGTGCCCTTTGGCACACGTCTAGCAGCATTCCAGTTTTGACTTCATCCTGCGATACACGTCTCCTGGCCGTGCCAGCTGAATCTTCAATCCACAGCTTGCCACCCTCAAATTTGGAAATTCCCACGATTCCCGCCACTGATCCCACAGCGTTCGTAAGGTCTCTGTGCGGACGCAGGGTAGCATCGATTGCCAGTGAGATCGTGGTAAACGTCAAAGTCGGCAACTCCTGTCTAATGAATCTGACCAGTAACCTTGTCAAGAAAGGTCGCTCGCGGGTAACAGTGGTGATCCCTGTAACTCCCCCGTGGCAAAACATTCCGAATATCCAGATTTGTACTCGGTCTTGATCTGGATTCACCAACATATCCTGCCTATGCGTTCTTTGACCTTTCAAGTGTGCCTCCCGGATAAGTCGCCACACATCCTCATGCGATATACTGTCACGACTCAAAAGCTCTCTAGCTCTAGACTCTGACTCCCAAATTGCCTTTGCGATCTCCTCGCTCTCTTCGGCTGTCATGCGGTATGCCTCTTCATTCCACACAGCCTCGCTCAACTCCTCGATGGAACATGTTTGGCAACTCTTCCACTCAAGAGCTGTCTCTGTAGCTGCGCGTGCAACTGTTGGCCTGCGTTTGAAGTGTTTTGAGAGCATGATCCGAATCGGCTTGAAGCTCTCCCAATCAAGAAAGGGCAACCCATTCTGAATCCTGCAATCCACATACTGCTCATGCCCTTCACCGTCAAAATAAGATACTGTTGCTGCCTCTCGATCCCACTTGAAAGTTCCACCAGCCTCCACGAGCCGACGAACACTCAACAGCCAGTCCCTACTATCCTCGGTGGACTTGACGCATAACTCTCCATCCCTGGTTCTAAGCGCGGCTACTCGATCACCGCTCGCAGTTACAACGGCTGTGTGGGTACATCCACTTTCCTTTATATCTGCAAGCCAAGGACGAATAGTCTCATTTGCACCCGAATCCACCAACACCGACGGCTACTGACTGACCACTGCACTTCCAACTGGTTGATCAACACACTCAAGTCTGCTAGCGGTGATTGGCTCAGCCTTAGCTCCAACCAACATGGGAGGTTCAAAATCAAGCTCTTCCTCAACACATACACAACGCATAGCTGTCGGCATTGTTGCTCCTCCTCGAGGTGCTCTCGCCACTGCTCGTGCTTTGGGAAATGCTGTAGCTTTGGCTCGAGGGGCTGTAACGAATGGAACCTGGAATGCTCTAGCTACTGCTTTCGCTGCTGCTTTGGGTACTGCGGTGACAGCTTCAATCACCTGAATCTCGTTTGCTCTCCAAGCGTAAGCTGCAGCCTTAGCTAGAGGAGTTATGGGATAACCTATCCTAGGGAAACCCTGATGCAACTCCGGAGGCGGCGCCGTGATCGTCGGTGCCTTCGCAACTGGAGGACTGCTTGCTGAGGCTGCTGTACTCAGTTCCCGATTTGGCCACGGAGTGACAATGGGACGAACTCGCCCTCTAATCACTGCAACCCTGCGCTCTCTTCCAGTCTCCTCCTCAAGGAGCCACACCACAAAGACATTCCGAATGATGCCATCCTCAAACAACACTGGCGTCACATCGCACCTCAACATCACCTCATCTTCCGTCACAGGGATCACTCCTTGTTCGTTGTCATCAAGATAATCCGGTTCAATCGTCCACCAAACAGGCCACATAATGGAGTTTGGATTGGTTTCCATCTGGAACTCGGAAGTGGCATGTGACTGAATGTGACCAGGTCTCGTCCACATGATGAAATCTTCAATCGTCAGGTTTAACACCCATAGACGAAGTGGTTGCACCTGCCGGTGCTGATCTTCATCAGCCTGAAACTCTTCCTCTGAAGAAGGCTCTGCACTGGAGAAATCGCCACGCTCTACTTCCGACCACTCTGGCGTATCACCCTCAGCTCTCATAGGAATCTCTGCTTCAAGTGACTCTGACTCGCTAGAATCATTACTCTCGCAGTCCAGACTCTGTGCCATCATGATGCGTGGAGCTGTTGACTCGGATGAAGTCGGCCCTACTGCACCAACCAATGATGGAACCTCCTCTGAAGTCGCGCTTGCAACATGCACTACCGAAGAAGCCTTAGCTGATGCTGCTGCTTCTGCTGCCGCTTTGGCCGCCTTTTTGTCAGCCTTCGCCTTAGCCTTCGCTTCCGCAGCGGCCTTAGCCTTTGCTTCTTCAGCCGCCTTTGCATCTGCAATCCCTCCCGCGTCGCCCTTACCAGATGATTTCCCCTTTTCAGAAGAAGATTTTCCAGCATCCTTCCCATCTTTGCCGCTCTTGCCTTTGGCCTCCTTCCCTTTGTTTGAAATCTTTTCATGTCTGAACTCGCAATTTGCTCCTTTTAGGCAACCTCTGGCAGTATTGAAGTACGAGCACAACGGCCTTGCACCGACACCCTTTCCCCCAGTAGCCTGATTTGCCGAAGGAATAGCGTATTCATCTCCCTCATGTTTCCGAGCATCCTTGGACGACGACGACGTCTGTTCCTCAGCTTGAATCCGGGTACATTCGGCTTCCAATACCTGAAGGAACGATGTCACTCCTTCGTGGGATGGTACCTGGATGTTGTGCTGCAATCTCAACAAGCTCAATCTTGTTCCCAACAAAGCATGCTTTTTCTCAAGCTGTTGGCACAAGCTGTTCAATGCAGCAATTGACTCATGAGGGGCTTGTTCTGGGACTCCTAAATGATCAGCGCGTTGCTTGGCCAGTCTCCACCTCCTGAGTGTAGCAAGCAGCTCCTTGCAAGATGATGCCGTGGGAAGTTGCCGAAGGAATCTCTGTAACGACACTTGCTTAGTAATACCTCCTGGCATCAACACTTCGCTCACTGTCTCCATTAATGCAATCGTGGATACCGCCTCATTTGGGGTACCCTTCTCAAGAGCCGGTTGCTTCAAAGAAGATGGGATTGCCTTAAGCAGAGCCAGGCTCAATCGGGTTTCCATCTCCCGCTCCTCCTGATGAACTGCTGGCAACGTTGACTCACAACCATCCCTCAAGCGCTTCTCATAATTGGTCTGTCCCTCCTGCACTCGCTTTCGGAAGAACTGTGCAAAATATGGTGATATCGCCTCTGCCAATGATGCGGCTTCTGTGCACCACTGTCTAAACACCATTCCCTTTTCCCACGGTTCTCCGTGAGGAATCGTGAGTTTGGGAAAATCTTTGATCAATTTCCATTGTCCCGCCGGAATCTTTGCACCAGAACTTCCTAGACCTGGAGGCTCCGCAGGAACAGATTTCACAACCTGAGGTTCCTCTACTTGTTCCAGCCACTCATCAACAGCATCCCTCTGCCATGAATCATCGGCTCCGTCACGCTGGGGAGTCATCTGGAACATCTGGACACCTGACGCTGTGCGATGCTTTGGTGTTTCAATGATCTCCTGAGCCTTCGCCTCCTCCTCAAACCTTTCATCGGACACCTCCTCTGCAATCTGCTGGGGCATCTGAAGTTGAGGACGACGTGGTAAAGCTCTGGATTCCGAACTAAACCCCGCATCAACGTGAGTTTGCAAGGTTTCAAAGCGGCTGGTGAAATCCTCCGACCGCTGTCTAAGCTTCTCACAGAGTTTCTCATTTCCATCCACACGTTCGAAGAAATGTTTCAACAACACATCCATCTCGTCAATTCTGCGCTGAATGCGGGTCTCACTCTCTTCACTCTTGGTCTGCGCGCTTTGTTGTATCTCGGGTTGCTGATGCTCAAGCCTTGACAATGTAGCTTTCATCGAAACCACTTCATCTTTCAGCGCGTCCGCTGATGCAGCCTGAGCTCTCAACTGTATGATCTGATTCTCAAGGGCACCCAACCGAGTCTCCATCGTAGACTCAAAGGTGACCTGACGCCTCGACAACTGGGTGACTGCACTTTCTATCTGCTGGATCTGTTCTTCAAGCTGTTTGAACTTGTCATTGGCGTTGTTCAAGGCAACATGATGATCACTTGCAGCAGTGAGCAGTCTCTCTGATTGATGTTTCACCCCATCTAGGTCCCCGGTAATTCCCGACAAGCACGATGCCAATCGTTCTGTTCTTGCCTCAAGCTCCTGAGCCACCAAACGAACATTGCTCTGCACGTCCTTGATGGTCTTAGCGTCTGCCACTACTGCAGCTGATGATTGAAGCAATCTCAGAACTTCGGCTGGCGCCTGAATCTGCAACATCTGCTGCATCCTCATACGTACCACATTTTCTGATGACGGCTCGTCGAAGTGCTGAAGCTGTGGTGCCACTGAAGCACTCGCTGCAGAAAGGGATTGCGGTGGAGCGTTTGGGCTCATCACCTGTGTTTGTTGAGGGCTGCTGTCTGTGACGATGCTGAACGCTGGTGACATAATCTGATGCTGCTGATGTTGTTGTTGCTGCAGGTTCATCCTTACGCTATATGGTACATCATCTAGCGAACTATAATCCATGTCACCATCAACACTACACAGTCACCACCTTCAAATCAAGCTCCAAATGACCCTGAAAGGGTTAGGGACAAAGAAGGAACGAGGATATCGGGTACCCTCGGAACCCCACTCCGAACTCCCAACTCTGAAGATTACAAACCCCTGCCGAGACCTTGGTACACTTCTCGATTTGTGCACCATGCTTGAGCCACAACGTGTGGCGTGTCGTCCTTGCGCAGGGGCCATGCTTCAATGGTCCTGGCAAGCGTGTCATCCTTGCGTCAGGGGCCATGCTTCACTGGTCCTGACAACTGCCTTAGTACACTTCTCGATTTGTGCAGATCGGCTGTGCAAACACAAGTAGGATCCTTACTATAAGGACCCAACTAAGGTATCCCTGGGTTTATTCTGACCACTAGCATGGCAAGCCCTCTTGACAGTCTTCGTCGTATGGTTTGCGACCATCAAGAAGCAGCTTGCTTGAACGTCCATCACCCGTCATGTTGTTGTCTGGAAGGCGTGGCTTCACTTCAATTTGCAGGGCGCTGATGGTGATGATGGTGATGGTGGTTATGAGCGTGATTACCAGCATAACCATGCTAATTTTAACCCTACGCCGCCCGCCTCGGCTCTTTAGCGGCAGGGCGCGGGGGCAGTCGATGATGTATACATGCCAGGGGGGCCTCTCAACCCCAACCTTTACACGGTGCGGAAACGCCATCTTCCCGCATGGGGGAGCCGGGGGGAAGAGGGGGAGGGGGGGAGGGGGGGCGAGGAAAAGAGAGGGGGAGGGGGGCAGGGGTGGGGAGGGGGAGGGGGGAGGGGGAGGCCGACAAATCAGGTAAAATGAAGTGAAGCCGGGCAAGGGGGTGGCAAACGAACGGAGATTAGGTGGAGGGTGTACCTGAGGTAACCCCCAAGACGCCTGGGCCTGTGGCCTCGGCGGATTGCAGCCATGGAGAGTTTTGCTGGACAATGGTGTCGGTGATGGCACTGATGGCATTTATTCCACTTTTCGGTGATCGGTGTGTTTCTTTTCTTCACATCGTTGTGCTGATTGTTATACCCCTCAGTCGAAATAGGACAACCGCTGAGATACAGCACCAGGCACGATGGCCTCAATGTCATGACCGGCGTGAAGTCACAGTCGTCTGTTCATGTCGCCAACAAGGACTATGATCTCGGATTTCACCTATGCCACCTGCAATGTTAGGGTTCAGGGATTGAGAGACGGACCCGCCTAGCAGCACAGGCTTCTGGTTCCGGGTTTCGAGGGCCCAAGGTTTGGGGTTTAGGGTTTAGTGTTTTGGGGTTAAGGGTTTTCGGTTGAAGCAGGGTTTAGGCCTCAAACAGGGTTTAGGGTTTGGGTTTGACCCTAAATCCCAGACCCTTAGACCCAAATTCCTCGGATTGCTTGCAGCGAGAGGCCGACTCGCAAAAGCCAGGAAAAGACCTGCCTTTTTAGGGTTCCTTATTGGGATTTCTATGTATAGTTCCTTAAAAAGGTAGGTCTTTTGGGCCACAGGTAAACTCTACTGCCAAAGCCCTGTTTGCCAAGCCCCTCGCCCCGCAAACCTAATCACCGAACTCTCAACCAAAGCCCCAAACCCCTACACTTATACACACCCCATAAACCCTGAACCCCTATAAACCTTAAAGCCTTAAAACCTTAAAACCCATAAGCCCAAAGCACCAACAACCGCAAGCCACGATGGCGCAGGACTGGATCCAGCGACTCCTAGGATGAGCCATCCGCCCCTGGACGCAGGGCTGCCCTCTATCTAGAAACCCTAAACCTCGGGGCCTCAAAAGGTAGGATGAAGGTAGGTGGGACATTCCCAAATAAGAGTCCATATATAAGGGATCCTTAATCCCGCCTGCCCTCATCCCACCTTGTGAGGCCTCCGAAAACCCAGGGTGTAAGGTTTGGGTTTGAGGGCCTAAACCCAAAGCACAAACTAAGCCCATCCGAAATCCCTAAACCCTAAACCCGAAACCCTAAACCCCGTAGCCTGAACGCGAAGCCCGGTGGCCTGAAGACCCTACATCCCGAAGCCCTGATTTAGGGAGTTTCCGAAAATAGGGGTCCCTTATTTTGGGGTCCTTATGATAAGGATTCTGCTATTTAGGGGTCCCTTATTTTGGTGTCCTTATAATAAGGATTCCACTATTTCAGGTACTATACTAGGGTCCCCTGTTTTCGGAAACTCTCATTTAGCTTCGGCCCCGGGGGGTTGCGGCCTGCGCCTGCTAAGCAGGCGAAGGCACGGGCAAATGATCGAGCTGGGCAAATCCAGCAACTTTCTGGGTCCTTCTTAAAGAGTGTATCTCAAGCCAATGCTAAGAAGAGGATATCTGGCATTTATATGGCGTTGCTTTCTTCTAATGCTGACCGCAAATACCAAACAAGGACGCAGAATTTTCAATCCATCCCAGTCTCACGGAATCAAGCGCATGAATCTATCCAGTCAGAAGGTGAGGATACAGGCTTTGGGGTTATGCGGGCGGTTCTGTAGGTTAGGGTCTCTTGTTCTGGTTGCTTGTGAAAAGTGTAACGCCTTCGTTTGGGGATTCCCAATGAGGGAGCCTCGTGTGGAGAACTTCCCATGTGGTTCAGCTTAGAGTTCAGGACTCAGACGTGTGAGTGTGGAGTTTAGGGCTTACGGTTCAGCCTTTCGTGGTTTGGTCCAGGTTTCGGGATCATGTTGACTAAACCCCAAGCCCTAAATCCTAAACACTAAAGTTGCTGCAAGGTACACTGGTACACGCTTCACAGTTCAGGTCTCGGGAGCTTGGGTGCCTCCATGTGTGCGTTTGAGCTCCTCCATTATATGTTTTTCGGCGACTGAACGGGCACGCGAATTGCCACTCGACTTAAGCAACGACTATTCAGAGACAGTCTGGCAGGGCCTGCTTAGTGTGTTGGCCTCGAGCGGGCTTTAGGGTTCGTATCTCATATCACAGAGAGCCCAACAGTTCCAGCAGGTGCATTGTAGGTACCTCCTTCAAAGGCTTCATACCTCCTCTCTGAACATCCGAACCCAACGGAAAAGCCTTTATAAGCCTTGAGTTACAGCCTCTGTCACGTGCAGACCTCCTGTAGCTCCGGGAGGTTTGCTGGATGCAGATGACCCTCTCGCAACATGGCCGGGAGTTCAGCTTGGGGGGGCCCGGAAGCCCTTAAACCAAGTCGCAAGTTGGAGCTTTCGAGCGCGAGGGACCAAGTCTATGAGGTTTTAGGGTTTGAGGTTTAGGGTTTATAGGATTGAAGGTTTAGGATGCAGAACCCCGAATATCATTACCCGTCGTTTGCACAGGACATCCTCGAAACACAGCTTGTTGCAGCTACCGGTGCTGAGCCAAAAACCCTGAGCCCTGAAGTACAGAGTCTTGGGTCTGAAGAACTCGGTAGTTCTCTACTAGAGGATCCGAACTACGGTTGATGATCTAAATCCTGCATTTCTCAGAATAAGGAATATGCCATAATTCCCATAGTTTAGAGTCCTTAAGGTAGTGCAGGATTTATATTATCAGCCGTACCCATATACATACGCTATCCCAAGATTTCGAGCCGTCGGTCGCTATTAAGAAAGGACAGACTTGGATGACCTCGAGCTTCTAAAATTAGGGCGTGGTTTTTGTTCCTTATTTTTTTTCCGTTTCTTTTCTTATTTTTTTTCCGTTTCCCTTGTTTGGCTAGGGGTAGGGGTAGGAGGGGTAGGGGGCGAGGGGGTAGGGGTAGGGGTAGGGGTGGGGGTAGGGGTAGGGGTAGGGGTGGTAGGGTCATAGTAGCAGTAGAAGTACTAGGGGTAGTAGTAGTACTAGTCGTAGTAGTAGTAGTAGTAGTAGTAGTAGTAGTAGTAGTAGTAGTAGGTGTAGTAGAGTAGTAGTAGTAGTAGTAGTAGTAGTAGTAGTAGTAGTAGTAGTAGTAGTAGTAGTAGTAGTAGTAGTAGTAGTAGTAGTAGTAGTAGTAGTAGTAGTACTAGTAGTAGTAGTAGTAGTGGTAGTGTAGTAGTAGTAGTAGTAGTAGTAGTAGTAGTAGTAGTAGTAGTAGTAGTAGTAGTAGTAGTAGTAGTAGTAGTAGTAGTAGTAGTAGTAGTAGTAGTAGTGGTAGGTGGTAGTAGGTAGTAGGTAGTAGGTAGTAGGTAGTAGTAGTAGTATGGTAGTCGTAGTAGTAGTAGTAGTAGTAGTAGTAGTAGTAGTAGTAAAAGTCGTCGTCGTCGTGGTAATAATATAGTAGTAGTAGTAGCAGTGGTAGTAGGTACTAGGTAGTAGGTAGTAGGTAGTAGGTAGTAGGTGGTAGGTGGTAGGTGGTAGGTGGTAGGTAGTAGGTACTAGGTAGTAGGTAATAGGTAGAAGGTAGTAGGTAGTAGGTGGTAGTTAGTAGTAGTAGTAGTAGTAGTAGTAGTAGTAGTAGTAGTAGTAGTAGTAGTAGTAGTAGTAGTAGTGTAGTAGCAGTAGTAGTAGTAGTGGTACTAGTAGTAGTAGTAGTAGTAGTAGTAGTAGTAGTAGTAGTAGTAGTAGTAGTAGTAGTAGTAGTAGTAGTAGTAGTAGTAGTAGTAGTAGTAGTAGTAGCAGTAGTAGTAGTAGTAGTAGTAGTAGTAGTAGGTGTAGTAGTAGTAGTAGTAGTAGGAGTAGTAGGAGTCGTATAGTAGGAGTAGCAGCAGCAGTAGCAGTAGGTAGTAGTAGGTAGTAGTAGGTAGTAGTAGGTAGTAGTAGGTAGGCAGTAGGCAGTAGGCAGTAGGTGGTAGGTGGTAGGTGGTAGGTGGTAGGTGGTAGGTGGTAGGTGGTAGGTAGTAGGTAGTAGGTAGTAGGTAGTAGGTAGTAGGTAGTAGGTAGTAGGTAGTAATAACAGGAGGCTGCAACGATTCCATCCTTGCTTCCTTTATTGCTTGCTTACTTCTTTGCTTGCTTGCTTGCTTGCTTGCACGTTTGCTTGCTTGCTTGCTTGCTTGCTTGCCTGCTTGCACGCTTGCATGCTTGCTTGCTTGCTTGCTCGCTGGCTTGCTTGTTTGCTGGTTTGCTTGCTTGCTTGCTTGCTTGCTTGCTTGCTTGCTTGCTTGCGTGCTTGCTTGCTTGCTTGCTTGCTTGCTTGCCACGAGCAAAACGGAAAAAAAATACGAAAAAAAACGGAAAAAAAATAAGCAAAAAATACCACCACCCTAAAATTAGGGGGATGTGACAGTTAAGACAGTAATCCCGAAACCCTAAACGGTTTAGGGGAATATGGTTTGGGGGTTTACAGTTAAGACATTATGGGGGCCTGAATAGTTCCCAATACCATTCTTTAGTGCTCCTCATTCTGAGCATGCCAAAGTATACCTGCAAAACTCGAGTCGAATTAAGGTCCCTATGTTGTTGTGATTTGGGGTTGACCTCCAAAGTACCAATATCTAGTAGTAACACATTTACGTATTTTGATATATTTTGATGTTTCCGAGTCTTGTCTCTGTTCCCCTTACAATGAGAGCCGCTTGGAGGGGACGGCATGGTCCATTTTGAGCCGCCATGTCTCATTCTTAGCAGTATTTGCTGCCCAGGGTCGTCTCTGCATGCTACGGTATGGGGCGTGGGGTATTTAGGGTTTTAGGGGCATATTACGGTGTAGGGTTTTTAGGGCAGAGAGTCCGAAGAATTTTGATGGTGCTTCTGTGCGCTGCCACGTCCGTGCGTGACTAGCTGACCAGAACAGAGTCGTAAATCAGACACTGGTGGCTGTACACAAGCCCTAAATCCTACAGCCTAAATCTTTCAAGCCTAAACCTCAATCCCCAAAACCGGAAGTCCTAAACAGTTCCGTTCTTCAGTCAGAAACCCAGGCATCTGATCGGACTTGATTCGCCTTGGCTCTGGCTGTCTTGGTGACAACTTTTAGCGGCGCGTACAAGGAGCAATAACGAGCAATAGACAACATCATAGAGGTCGTCTGAACCAGGACTAGAACCCGCTCCCGACTTCATATCTTGAACCCCAAACTCCAACCCGA
The DNA here is from genome assembly GCA_905221615.1 of Symbiodinium sp. CCMP2592. Classification (NCBI taxonomy): domain Eukaryota; class Dinophyceae; order Suessiales; family Symbiodiniaceae; genus Symbiodinium; species Symbiodinium sp. CCMP2592. The sequence continues at coordinate 206,888 of CAJNDT010003246.1, forward strand.
AGTTAGCCACATAAGTGCCCGCGCAAAATGCTAAAGCTTTGAGTCCTATCGTCCCTATGTATATCTATGTAAAGCTTTGTGCGGTTTCTTAGGGCTGGATATGGTTTCAGAACGGTTAGGAAGCGGCCAGTAAGAGTTTGCACCTATGGTGCAAAAGCTGAAAACCTCGGTTGATTCTCAATCCCTTGCAAAGCCCTAACTCGCTCTACCTTGATGAATATGGCCTCCGGTTGATCTGGAGCGAACACAAGGAGGCCGGCCGTGCGAATTTCGAGCGTCCCTTTCAGGTGTCTGTCTTGACAATGACCTACACCGGAATAAGAAGCCTGAACCAACACCTTAAACCCTGAACCCTCAACCTTACACCCTAAACCCTGAACCTTAAACCCTAAGCCCTAGACCAGCCCACAAACTTCAGTCCAGAGGCGATTCTGAAGCGGAAGCTCCACCTGCAAAGTGGTGAGGGGTTGACACTCCAGGGTAAAGCTGTGAGGTTTGAGAAGTACAACCGCTTTGAATTTTACTGTTTATGCTGCTGCTCGATACCTAGTGGTGGTAGAGTAGTATCAGTATTAGTAGTAGTAGTAGTAGTAGTAGTAGTAGTAGTAGTAGTAGTAGTAGTAGTAGTAGTAGTTGTAGTTGTAGTAGTAGTAGTAGTAGTAGTAGTAGTAGTAGTAGTAGTAGTAGTAGTAGTAGTAGTTGTAGTTGTAGTTGTAGTTGTAGTTGTAGTTGTAGTTGTAGTTGTAGTTGTAGTTGTAGTTGTAGTAGTAGTAGTCGTCGTCGTACCCTCACCACCCTGCCCATCATTTTCATCCTCATCTTCATCATCATCGTCATCATCATAGTCATGAAATCTGTAGTCACCGTGGCCATCATCCTTGTTCATCATCATCATCATCATCAGACCAGTAGCAATTGATTTGTGAATTTGTGATGCACGGCTCAATGCCGCCGAGCTGCCGTCCACGACCCGAAATCGCATGCCCCCAACCCTAAACCCAAAACCATAAACCCTAAATCGCTTAAACCCTAGACAGGACCCCTAAACCTTAAACCGGACAAACCCTAAACCCATGCACAGGCACCATGGCAGGGCCAGATAGCTTGACCATGGAATCCTTGTTCCCTGGGCGGCATCGTACGGCTTCTGCAAGGGATTTCTAGGAAATTCTGAGGCTCTGAGCAGCACTTGGCAGGGTGTGAGTCTGCAGGGTTTGGGGAATGAGGTTTCCTAAACTACAAAACTCTAAAACCCTACACTGCCAAGCATCTCCCATGTCTTGGATATGCCAACGGACGCAGGATTCGAGTGTCAAGCCAGTATCAAACAGGATGACAAGAAGGGTGCAGCAGGGTACATCCTGTTTCGTTTAAGGTGTCAAGAAGGGTCCGTGACAGTACTGTGGAGGCCTAAATTCCTTATTATAGCTATAGTATAATGCCCAAGGCTGGTATTTTACGTGATGATTAACTTTTTGTGGCAAGCATTCCCAATTCCGACTCATGTGACCGCGAGGTTTCCCCATGCGCTGAGCGTCGACACGTCGCACCACTGCCACAGTGATGCTTATGCTGCAATTGAAAGTGGTGTTCTGCCGTGTTGTGGTGTGGGCGTTTTTGCAAGCAGGCCAAATATGCCATCAGAAGACAGTACTATGGTTCATACCATGTCTTTGACTGCTGCTAGTGCTGCCCTTCTACTTCACTTCGAACGCTAATGGTGCTGCGACAACTGTTTGCACTACTACTACCACCACTACGCCACTACTACTCCTGATGTTGCTGTTTAAAACAACTCGTACTGGTACGGCGGCGAGGACGACGACGACTACTACGACGACTACTATCACTGCTACTCCTACTGCTCTATTGTTGCAGGTTTCACCACACCGCTTCGAACACTGTTCACTCTTCGACCAAATTATTTTCAAGGTTGCGTTGGTTTATCACTCATTCTGTTGCTACTGCTACCGGAACTGTTCTGGACTTGAGGGCCTACAGAGTCAAGCCCTCTCCTCTACCCCTTCACTTCTCCTTCCTCTATTTCGTGTGTTCGTAACCCGAGAATTTCTTGTTAACCCAAGCAACAAAAGCTTTGGTAGATTGGGAAGCTCCTAAACCCTAGACCCTACACTTAGCCAACAGTTGAGATGGCAAGTCCACAGATTGTAGCGTAGCTTATTCGCGGTCTTGCTCAAGGCATTGGGTCTTTCTTACTGCCCCCTGGACCTGTCAAGTAAGAGATGGACCCCAATCCCATCCAAAGACCGCTATCTCTACAAGTCTGAGGACAGCGAGAGCGGCGAAGAGCACATGTGGCTTGTCGGGATGATGAAGTTACGGCCGACGAAATCGGCCCTAAGTTTTAAACCCTACACCGAAGGTTGATCTCCCCCACCCAACCCTCAACCCTCAACCCCAGACCTTAAACCCTAAAGCCCAAGCAAACCGCAAACCTTCAACCCTGAATTTTGAGCGCTGAACCCTAAACCCTAAAACCCTAAACCCTAAACCATGAACCCTAAACCGCAAGCCTAAACCCGAAAGCCAGGCTCCGGGCCCCAGAACTGCCAAGGCTCAGCTCGCAGGGGCTTTTTGCCGTCTTGGAGCACGTGCCACTGGTGAGTAGTGGCCTCCAGGTGCCGGTTCCGGGGTTTAGGGATTAGCACTCACTACAGGGTTTAGGGTTTGGGGGTTAATCAGGGTTCAGGGTTTAAGGATTGAATCTTCTTCGTTTCGGGTTGTTGCTTTCTGTCCACTGTTCTGAACATGTTCCAGGTTTTCCATTTGGTAGTCGGTGCTTCCTAAATCGCACGATGGCTTCAGTCAAGCTGAGTTGGCACATTGGGGGCGGTCTTTGGGAAAATTCGAGCAAAACACAGCTCGTGTCAGGGTTTGGATTTAGAGCCAATGCGGACCAAAATCGCGCGATGGCTTCAGTCGCACATTGGGGGCGGTCTTTGGGCAAAGTTGATCAACACACAGCTCGTGTTAGGGTTTGGATTTAGAGCCAATGCGGACAATTGGGGGCTTGGAATGAAGTTTACGATTGAGGGTTTAGGGCCTCATCGTTTCACGATGAAAAGCCCAATGTTACACAGAGTCCTGTCACTATGTACGGGTCTGCCCGCATCGCCTTCAGTCTCGAGACTTGGCAGTTTTGTAGATCCTCTGAGTTAGGTTTTTTTTGGAAGAGCCTTCAAACACGCCGAAAGCCCTAAATCCTCCACTCTAGACTCTAAACCCTGAAAATAGAGCCCTGAACCCTAAACCCTCAAGCAACAGAGCCCTGAACCCTGAACCACACACCCTACACCTTAAACCCTAAACCACTTAAAAAGAACCCGAAATCCTAAACCCTCAAGCAACCGGCAGGTAATGCATGGATATTTTGGCAACGAGTCCGCCTTAGAGAGGGCCCGGCAGGCGGTCCCCAGCAGCCTCTTCGGGCGTTTTTTAGGGTTTAGGGTTTAAGGTTTAGGGTTTAAGCTTTAGGGTTTAGGGTTTAGGGGCGCCTAGATAATTACCAATACTATATCATGCAATCTTGTGGGCTCCGCATTTTAACTAAGTAGAGTGTAGTAGACCCCCCCCAAACAGAACTCTATGCTAACTATTAAGCCCCCCTAATTTGCGCCTTATTTTCTCTAGGTCTCCCAGCGGGCGATTGTTCCCTTTTTGTGGTCTTCTCCATAGTAGCTCCTTTTGGGGATTACTTTATAGGATTCTATGTATGAACCCCAAAAAACAACTACTATGGAGCCTATATGGGCATGCTCCGCAGACAACTACCCAATACCATAAAGGGAGCCCTTTCTATCCCAAGGTTACAGGGGATCCTCGTTTATGTTCTTTGGGGTCTTTATCGTTGAGCAGGGTTTAGGATGACCTGAGATTTCGGAGGTTGGTTTAGCATTTGGGGTCCCGAATACATATTTACCAAACCGGCTGCGATTTTGAGATTGGAAGTTCACAACTTGGGATCGTGTACACCTTATAGTTGCAGCTTGCAACACAGGTTCAGAAGCGGGACACTTGCAGCAACGTAGATGAGCAGAGCGCTGCCATCTAGGGCGCGAGATGTCATAGTGTATCCGGAAGGGGAAAACCCAAGTACAATTCGCGTCAACCCGAATTTTACATGACGCTGTGCGATAGCGGCTGCAGCTTCTCTGTGCTTCTCAGCTTACTTAACATGCGAATCGCCTTAGATCTAGCAGAGAAGACTTCACCAACTTGTTTCCAAGGGTAACAGGAGGGACCCTTAATAGGGACCCTTAGGTATATACCCTTAATATAGCTAGTATATACCCATTATATAGCCCATTGTAGGGTAGGGGTCCCCATTAAGGGTCCCTCCTTTTCCCCTTTGATTGTTGTGAATCTTTTTCTCTGACTAAGAGGCTTCTGCTGCCCGAGCCCTACGAACCCGGCACTTCCCAGTCCTGAGCCAGCTTTTGATTGTTTAGTTGCGGGTTTAAAGAGTAATTAAGTTTAGGGCTTCGGGTTTTCATAAACCTAGTCCAGTTTAGGTTTTGTAGGGGTTAAAAATAAAGTTTAGGGAGGGCTTAGACCTTAGGGTTTCAAGTGTTCGTAGGGCTTCAAGTTTAGAGTTTAAAGTTAAACCGGCAGTAAACCCTAAACCTTAAACCCTAAGCCCTAAGCCTTATAGCTTAAGCCCTAAACCTTACACTTTAACCCTAAAACCTTAAACCCTAAACCCCTAGTTTTGGAAGGCTGATCCGATCGGCCCAAACGGCTTCATCACCCATGCGGCCGAGCATGTGCCGATAGATCCCCGGCTCTGCTGTGAGGGGATCATGGGACTTAGTAAGTAAGGTTTAGGGCTCCTTTTAATAAGGGTAGTCTACAGGGTTCTAGTAGGGTTCCTTAGAGGGATCTATAGGGGTTCTATAATGGAGGATCATGGGACTTAGTAAGTAAGGTTATAAGTACCTTAATTAGGGTTATAAGTATAGTTATAAGTATAGTTACCCTAATTGTAACCCTAGTTACTAAGTCCCATGATCCTTTAAGTGCTGTGAGGTCAGGTTTCAGGGTACTCCCTGTTTTGGGGTTTAGGGTTCAGGGTACTTACTCCCTTTTTGGGTTTTTAGGGTTTCAGGGTCTTTTTGCGGGGTATAGGGTTGTGGGTTTCAGGGTAATTACTCCGTTTTTGGGAGTGCAGCGTTAGGGGTGCAGGGTTATTTTCTACCTTTTTGGGTGTTTAGGGTTTCGGGTTTCAGGGTAAATACTACTTGTTTGGGGTTTAGGGTTTCAGGTTTCAGGGTAGTTACTCCTTTCTTTGTAGACCCAGGGTTTGTAGTTCAGGATTTAGCGCTTAGAGGCTTTGCAGTTCCGTGCTCGGGGCTCCGGGAAACGTCGAGGGCACGTGACTCGGCGCAAATCCCAAGGGCTCGAAGTCGACTAACAGACCCGAAGCGAACGACCCCAGAGCCCCCCGAACCCTTGTACCTGAAACCCTAAACTCCAAACCATGTAAGCCTAACCATAATAAAGCTAGCCAAAATCCTTGAGCCCGTGAACTGCCACCCGAAAAAACACGGACACCCGACAGCTCGAACTCGCTTAGCGGCCCAAAACTCTGAGACCTAATCTCCAAAGAATCCTTAAGCCCCTAGGCCCCAAAGTTATTTGAAAGCACATCACGCATGCTCAGAAGCCCAGGTGCCAACACTCAAAGAACCCTAAATGAGTGAACTGTTTAACTTCAGAACCCTTAACCCCTAAACCCCTGTACGCTAAACGCTTACTAAACCCTAAGGCATGGAAGCTTTGAACCCTCAAGCCCTCGACCCTGAAACCCAAACCCTTCTAAAGCCCAGCCGAAAACCCTAAAGCCCCAAACCCTGACGCCTTGAAGCTCTAAAGCCCTATTCCTTGGAACCTTTTTGTAGAGCTTCAAAGCAAAAACCTTTAAAGCCTAGACCCCAACCTTAAACCCACAACCCCAAACCCCTTTAGAAGCCCAGGTAAACTCCGTGGTGCAAGCCGTTTACAAGGCCGGCGACGCCAGCGAAGCGCTCGAGAGAGCCAGGAGCTGGGGATCAGCCTGCTTGTTCGTATTTAGAAGCCTACCTTAACCTACCAAAACCTAGTTTTTTGTAGGTTCTGATTCTAAACCCTAATAAGGGGCCCTACAAAAAAAGTTTCTTCTCGTGGGTCAAGGTAGATACTTACCAATATCAGGTTAGGGCTTGGGATTGGAGGCTTTGGGGTCGAAAGTTGAGGATTTACGGTTGAGTTTTACTAGTATTGTTCCTTGAGGTTCCCCTGCATAAGCATACTATAGCGGAGCCCAAAAGCGGCTCATTGTGGCGATTCCCTGGTGCAACACCCAAGGCCCTAAACCTAAAAGACTTTAAATCCCCAAACGCAAACCCCAAAGCCCTAAACTCCACGTAAGCCCTAAACCCCCTAAATCCTCAACCCTTAAAGCATAATTCTACGTAAACCTTAAACCCTCTGCAGCGCGCTTGACTGCCAGAGCCATTGCACAAAAGCACAAAAAACCTTTAAGAGACAAGACTCTACGGAAGCCCTGGGCGTCTGAAACCTGCAATCGGCCACTTTGCAGGAGCCGTGATCCCATCGGCAGCCATGGTCCGAGCACCAAGTTGTTCGTGGTTGTTTAGGGTTTAGGGTTTATAGGGTTTATAGGGTTTGGTTGAGGGTGAACAGCCAGGACCCCCACCCCCCAGGGCCCTTTAATAGAGCCCTTATGGTCGCTAGTAGTGGACGTTTAGGACATAATTAGAGGGTGGAGGGCTCAGGTCTTTAGTACGTAAGTGTCCCAGCCTTGTAGCCAAAACCCTAGACCCTGGACTGCAAAGACCACACCCAAAGCCCCAAATTCTGCAGGGTACGGAGTGTAGACGTTGGCACTAAGAGCATTCATTTGTTGCTCTTATACGCGCGAGGGTCGTTGTAGGAAACTTAAAGAAAGGCTTCATAATTTTTCAATCCTAAACCCTGTAATTATGAGGCCCTGTATCACTTAGTAGCCGAGTAGGTAACTTTAACCTTTTGAGGTTTAAATGTTCCTACCACAATTGAAAAGGTTAACTTTTCTAGGCTAGCAGATACAGCCCCTAAGATGAAACCTCGCGATCAGCCGAACCTTTGAGGCCAAAGCTGCAACCTCTCAGCTTCAGGGCTTGGACTTATTCGTGATCCTCTATGTCCGCGAAGCTAAGGTTGTGGATTGATGAAAAAAGCACAGTTGCAAATAGCACGCGCGCCCCTCCACGCCCTAAACCCTAAACCCAGGGTTTTGGAGTTTAAGGGTTCAGGGGGCCTTCGGGCCTTCGTCCAGGATTATACAGAGGTTTGGGCTTGCTATTGAGGTGCCGAGGTTCGGATGTGCTTCTGGGTAGCTGGGCTTGTGCAATGTAGGAACCTGATTAAGAAACCCGCGGGTCTACAACCCCAAAATAGTAGGGTTCATATAAGGAACCCTAATAGAGGCCCAAGGTTTCTTGATCAGGTTCCTACATGAACACCATACAAGGTACTCTAAACCCTAGAACCTAAGCCGCAAAACTCTAAACCTTTATGAAGCTAAAGCCCTCAGACATGTAGACAGGCTACTTGACGAAAGTCTTCGAGCACATCCCGCTGGTGTCGGATGGCATGGTTGCAATTCACAAGCACCTCGACTCCACAAGTCATCTTGACAGACACAGCGGCATTCAGAATGACAAAAGCATTCCCAGTGATGGCTCTTAATCACTAGTCTACTAGGGAAGTCTAAACAAAAACACAAATCTGTTCCGAACACTCCGAACACGGGTTTGGGCATCGATTTCGCTGCTGATGCTTCGCAGTAGCAGAACGACGAGTCATTGCAGGAAGTGCTGCATTGATCTGGGTTCTTGTTAAGAAATTTAGTTTAAGTTACCATACTAAGGATCTATAGTAGATAATATGGTTTCCTTATGATTGTAACTTGACTTGAAACAAATTTCTTAACAAGAACTCAGTACTCCGAGGTCGTGGCTTGAAGTCCGTGGGTCCCTCTCACTGCAAACTAGGGTCCTGACTAACTAGCAGTACAAGTTTAGGGTTTAGGGGTTTAGGGTTTAGGGGTTTAGGGTTTAGGGGTTTAGGGTTTAGGGGTTTAGGGTTTAGAAAGACTTCCTGACTTCAAATTTACTTTGCGCTGCTCATGCATTTCCTTGCGCAGGGCACGCTTTGCCTTCGTGGGTGGGGCTAGTGTCGAAGCACGCTTGTGATCTTGGACGGAACAGGGGATCGGGGCCTGAGTGTCTTGGAAACCTCAAAGTAAAAGCCAGAAAGTTGGAATATCATTATCGTAACCCCTTTAAGGTAAATTATAGGGGATCCTACCATTTATCCATATTCCAACTTTCTGGAGTTCCCTTTAGTATGAGCCAGTCGGACTTAAGGCGGATTGAGCCTAGGACGCCACAAGGAAGCAGATGCTAGCTTCGTGCCGAGGCCCTTTGTCAATTCCCAGCTGCCAGTAGGAACTCCCTACCCCCTCTTCTCAGCCATGAGCGGAAGCGACGCAGAGTTCACGGTCTTGTGCTGCGGCGGTGGGAACGCCGCCCAGGTCGCCACAGGCCTCTTTGCAGTGAGGTACCTTACTGAGCCAATGGGAGAACTTTAAACTTTTGGCCTTGCTGTATACACACACACACATATATATATATATATGCATGTATGTATATGTTGGGTCTATGCTAGGAGGTTTGAACTTCTGTGGGCCCTGTTATTGCGGATGAGAGGTACAAGACCATCGCCGTGTCCTTCTTTGCCGATGAGGCCGCGAAGTGGAAGGAGGCTTTGGGTGAGTCGGAGTTCGAGCTCACAACCCCAGGTGGGGGAGTCATGAAGTCGAAGCCCAAGGATATCACCAACGACCCCTCCGTCGCCAAGGACGCTGACTTGATTTTGCTTGTGGTTCCATCCTTCGCACATGGCGAATACTTCGAGAAGTTCGCGCCCTACATGAAGCCGGGCACCATCGTGGCCACGATGCCCGCGCGCTCCGGCGGCGACATCTTGTTCGCCTCGAAGCTCGGAGACAAGGCCAAGGACATGATCTTCTGCAGCTCAGTAGTAAAGTCAGAATCTTTTTTTGGGGGGAACCATAGTCCTTGTATTGAATTAATCCGTCCGTGTATATATATATATATATAATCCCCAAAGGTAAGCTTTTCTAAGTAAGGTGGCTTCGAGACACTGCCCTGGGCATGCCGCTTCACGGAGTGGGGCAAGAAGGCCACCATCCTCGGCACTAAGAACAACATTCTTGCAGCCGTGACTGGGCTCTTGTTCAGGAACCCTCCTTAACCCTAAACTCTAAACCCCCAAACCCCTAAACCCTAAACCGTAACTTACCGTTACAGGGATCCAGTGTTCACAACATGGTTTCCTTACTATGGTAACTTCACTTTCATTCCTTAACTCTGAATCCCCATAGAACCCTTATAAGCCCCGTCAAGGAACCCTACATTCTGACAGATTCCTTAGCTCAGAACCCTAGAACCCTGATAGAGCCCGTCTATCCCATCATAGAACCCTTCAGGAACCCTGAACTATGGTAGTTGGAATCAAGTTCCTTAAGAAGAGCCCAGGTGACCCCCGTGTCGGCCACGAAGAAGGCCCTCGCCAAGCTCCAGGGCCTTCTTGGCGTGAACCCCCAGGCGCTGGGATTCTACAAGGGCTTCATGCTATCTAATGTAAGAACCTGATTAGGAAACCTTGGGCCTTTCATTAAGGTTCCTTATATGAATCCTAGTAGTTGGGGTTATAGGCCCAGGGTTTCTTGATCAGGTTCCTACATTATCAGTTTAAGGTTTAGGGGTTCCGCTGAGGGCTTCTATAACGGCTCCGAGACGTGTGCGAGAGTCCGAATAAACTGGACACCAGCCGGTTTAAGGTTAAGGGCTTAAGGTTTAGGGCTCAGGAGGCTTAGGGTTTACGGCTTAGGTCTAGGGTTACGGTCTGGTGGTTAGTGAAGGTGCTTTCGGGCTTGGGTTTAGGGTTACGGCTTGGTGGTTCATGAAGGTGCTGGAGAGTCCGAATAACCTGGGCATCAGCCTCCGCAATCCGGGCATGATCGTCCACCCCGGCGTGATGTATGGTCGCTGGAGCCCAGAGAGTTGGGATGGTGCCTGGGCTTTGGATTGGAGTACCGTACTTTCATAACTTTTTTGGGGGACCTGTTACTTGAAAGGATTGTTGCTAAAAAGGAACCAATATATACCATACTTTCATACTTCTTTGGGAACTTGTTACTTAAAGGGAACCAATATAAAAAAGTCTATGCCTTTTTTCTCCCTGGTTACTCCAAAGCCCAGGTGCGCCGAAAGATGAGGCCCCCCTCTTCTACCAAGGTGTCGATGACTTCACGGAGACGGTTTTGACCGGAATGACTGATGAGGTACAGCTCCTGGCTTCCTGAGTAGTACCCTTTCGCCCTTGGTATTTTGGGGTGTCCCTAGGCCCTACTTGGAGGTTCATGGATGGTTATATGTATGATCATAAGTCCCTTAGTATGAGTTATAAGTATAGTTACCTTACTTATAACCCCAGTTGTAGCTACCGATGAACCTCCAAGTAGGCCCTGTTGAAACCGAATATTGGTAAAAGGGTACCCTCATGTTTTAGAGGTTACTGGGGAACCGAGGCTCTTGTGCCGCAAGATGGAGGAGGTTGCCAAAGGTTTGGACATGAAGGATGCTTGTGCCCGGGGCAATCGTACGAATCCTTTTGTCTTTTCTGTTGATTTGGCTTTGATAATATGTTGTGAACAAGGAAGGCCATAAAGAGGATCCTTGTTGTCCTTCCAGGTACGCTGAAGCAGTGGTACTTGGACTGCTACGATGGGCAGATGAAGGACACCTCCTCGCTCAAGGCTTGCATGAACACCAACGCTGCCTACGACGGCTTGAAGCACCCCTGCAAGGAGGCGGGCGGCAAGTTAGCTTAAGTCCAAGGGTAACGTAGGGACCCTTAATAAGGACCCCTAGGTATACTCCCTTAATATACTGTAGCTATTATATACCCATGATTCAGCCCATTATAGGATAGGGGTTCCCATTAAGGGTCCCTCCTTTTCCCCTTTGATTAAACTCTAGAAACCCTGAATCCTGCCAAAGAGGTGGATGGCAAGTTCATGCCAGATCTGAAGTACCGCTACTTGGCAGAGGACCACCATAAAAAGGGGCGACGAATGCTTTTTTCGGTAAATTTTCGGGTTTTGAGCTCATAAACTAGTATACCTTATAAGGGATACTGTACGGGATACTATAAGACAGGACATCCCGACCGGGCTATGCTTCGCAAAAGGCTTGGCTGAGATCGTGGGTTTGGAGACCCCCACCATCGACAAGGTCATGAAGTGGGGCCAGGAGCGTAGGATTTTGTGGGTTTAGAGTTTGAGGGTTTTGCAGGGTTTAGGAAATTCATGGTCAGGGTTTTGCGGTTTCTTGCTCAGCCATTATTCCGTAGGGTTCGTATCATGTTTCTGGCACACTACACCCCAAAGTGCTATTCTAATTGGTACGTCTCCTCTACAACTGGGAGTTTCCGAAAATAGGGGACCCTAAAATGGTACCCTAAATAATAGGATCCCTCTTATGAGGACCCCAAAATCAGGAACCCCTATTTTCGGAAACTCCCAGTTGTGGGGCCGGAGGGCTCGATTTCAGGGTTGGTTCCTGAGGGTTTCGGGTGCAGGATTTAGTATGCAGGTTTGGGCAATCCTATACAGTAGAAGCCAGAAAGTTGGAACATGGCTTCAGGAGGATTAGTGTTAGGATCCCTTATACTTTACCTTAAGGGCATGAGGATTATGATGTTCCAACTTTCTGGCTTCTACTGTATAAACCCTAGGTTTCAACCCTGCAACCGTCCAGGAGTGTATTCGCCGGAAGAGCATCGGGGTTCGTGCCATAATTGCGGGATAATCCACACCAAGGCGCTCAGAGTTTAACATTGTATAGATGTATGTATATATACATATATATATATATGTATATATATATATATATATATGTATAGCTTTATAGACATATATATATACACATACATACATAGTATGCCCCAAAAGCATTGTGGGGCCAGGAGTGCATTGGCTTGGAGATCATGGTGGACGGGAAGATGACTGGCAAGGACTTGGCCAAGACAAGAGCTCCCCAGGGAATGGGCATCACCACACTTGAAGCCTCTAGGCTGCCGCAAGGGCCAGGGTTTTATATGGGGGCCTTTTTGGCTGATATATGCTTATAGGGCCTTACAGGGTTTGCAGAGCTTACAGGGTTTACTGTTTAGGGTTTCTAGTTTCTAGGGTTTTGGAATTAGGGGCAGTTGAGTGCAGTTTGGAATTCTCCCTTGTGGGTTTTACAGAGCACCTGCAAAACTTGTGGGCCCTTAGAGAACAACCCAGGCTTTCTTGACGGCCTCCAAAATCGAGGCTAAGTGATCCGTGAGCTGGGATGAGCGCTCTGTTTTTTCTCTGTGTTCTCTGCATGTGCTCAGGGATGCGGACGCCCTTTTGTGTGTCCCGTCTTTGAGTTGCTGCCGAAAGTGCAGGAATCCATCATGTGAATCATGTGAATCATACCTGTCACTGCTCTCACCTTTTTCGGCCTAGGCACTCCGAGAAATCGCGAGACGCGAGAAGTTGGGCCTGTCCGCGGCAAAAACTTGCCCTTCCTCCAAACAGCATCTCATGCATAGTGACGGCAAGAACCACTATACAGGCCTAAATAATTGCCTACACTATTTTTTCATTGTGGGTTAGTGTACACCCAAGCCATTTTCTAATTATGAAGGCCCCAAAAGTACAACAAACGCCGAAGATACCCCAACGCCCTGAGCTTTGAGCTGGAACTTCCTAGTCCGCATGGCAAGGACCTGTACCTAATGCCCCTAAATCCCCAAACCTCTGAACACTAAATATTGAACCCCTAGACCCTAAACCCTAAACGCGAGAACCTACGGACCCTATAGACTTAAGCCCTAACCATTCGGCCCTAACCCCTAAACCCCAAACCCTTGAACCCTACACCCTCAAGCCTAAACCCTACAGCCGAAAATAACCCGAAGCCCTGCTCCCTAAACCTTAAGCCCGTTAAGCCCTAAACCCTATGCCCTAAACTCCGAAGCTCTGAGCTGTGCTGAGGTACCACGGCGAAGACTTGGCAGCCGAAAGGGCCCGAGGCTACTCTCTTGCAAAGCTCCTGAGCAAGGACCGTGCGCCTGCTATTTTGGAGTTAGGAGGTTTAGGGTTTAGAGTTGGGGGGTTTGGGGTTGAGGGTTTAGGGGTTTGGGATTTTGGATTTTGAGTTTTGAGGCCGTAGGTTGGGCTCGAGGATTTTGGAGTTTGGGGCTCAGGCTTGGAGCCAGAAGGGTTTGGGTTTGGGAAACTTGGGTGGAAGCTGTGCCTTGAGGGTAGTTTGGGGTCTCGGATTCTGCATGACCAGCTTCACGTCCAAAATTTTCAGCCTCGGTTGTGAACGACTGTGTGAATCCGCTTGAAGCCGCTACAAGCTCTTGCTGTGTAGTGATCATTGCAGTACCGACTTTTGACATGTCAATTTCTTCATCAAGCATGAACTAGCATAATAAATGTAGCTCTTATAGTATCCCTTATAGCACCCTTCGTAGCGCTACCTAGTATAGTACCCCCTATAGGAACCTTTATAGTTTGGGTTTTCGAGGATCCACGAGAAAAGCTCCACTTGTGTGAGATCCGTTGTCCCCATGACCGGCACCCTAACTTGCACACTGTAAACGGTTTAGAGTTTAGCGTTTATCGTTTAGGGTGCATGTACATTGGTTAAAGCATGGTAATGCTGCAGAGACCCGTGGACTCGTAGAAGATTCCCTAAGTAGTCTGTCTGCAAGCTTTTGAAGCCCCCTCAGACTCAGCCAGCCATGGTTGAGGAATTACGGCGTGCCAGGTAGAACTGCAACCCCATAGCCTTCAGACTTCAACCACAAACCAGCTCTCATCCCTATGCTAGCGGCGGAGGATGGCGCAATCACCCGAGTTGCGGAGCTTGTTCCGGGGCCTTCGGGCTGCGGTTTAGCCTTCGGTGACTTTAAGGTTCGGGGTTTAAGGTGGCTGGTCTGCACGGCTTGTAACCTTTGGGCCTTTGGGTTACTATGCGGGCTCTTAGTATTGCTTAGGGTGTGTTAATGCAAGCATATATGGTATACCCAGCAACCCTACTTTAACTATGAAGTGGCCTGCATCATGGAATCCTGACAAGAACCTTTCAAGAACTCTGACAGGAACCCTGCGCACTCTGTCTTGGCTTTGTGAGCACCCACCAGGCATGAGGCTCTCCTTAGGTCGTTTGAAGCCGGGTTCTCTGTACAAAGGTGCCGTGTGCTGTCCATTCTGGATCCTACCTTAAACCCTAAACCCCTAAGCCCCTAAACCCGTCACATGAAGCTGTCTGAGGGTAGATTTCCCCAGCTTCGGTGATGAGGTCTAACCTGGTGGCTGTCCTTGGCCACTACATGAATGGCGACAAGGCTGCTTGCAATCGCCGCTCTTGTGGGTCTTCCTGCTAGGATACAGGGTTGTTATAGGAGACCTTGTGCGGCTTTCAATTTTGCATAACATGTGTGTTTTCACATACAAGGATCAGAAGGTGGCAGCCCCTTTCCTCTGTTGCGCCTCCGGCATTTTCCACGTGAAGCACAAAGCAAGCCCCCTTTTAGAAGCAGCATGAGCACTGAAGAGTAGGACCCTGAATCAGCCTCCGATGCCGAGCCCCCAAGCAATCAGCACAAGCAGTCAGCCCAAGCAGTCAGCCCTCGCGCGAAACCCCAGATTCCAGGCCCATCACCAGATCTAATCTCCCTGGACTCCACAAATCCCCAAAGCTACTGGAACCCTGCAGCCCTGAACCAGGAGCGTGCTGCTCGCGCCATGAACCTTGTGGATAGCGGCTGGGCTTGACTGCTTCAGGCATGGGATTTCTCTACACCACGAAGCCTCGAACGACATAAGACCAACTTTGCTAGACGCAATCAGGGGGCTGGCCAGCACGGTTGCAGTCGAAGTGCGGAATGTACATACAACACTGTCGTCGGTGGTTGGCCGCCGGTTTTGTCGGCGGCGGGCGATTATCATTACTCTATGCACTGTGGTACTCATGCAGGGATTCGGAAGCATGGCTCAGAACCCTGAATGCTAAACCCTAAGCTCGAAAAAATAACCGTTGAACTGGAACAGCATTTGCGTGTCAAGCCAATGCAACTCAAATTTGGGAGAGACCGGCTTCGTGGGCTGGACCCCTACTGTCCAGGTCCTAGCTGTTGCGACTTCCTTGAGTCAGGTTGATCACCACTGCAAGTGTGACCGGAGGGTTTGGCCCAAGACTCTGCTGCAGGACTCTGTAGTGAAGTCTCTGGCACCTGCGATGGATTACGACTTGCTCCAAAGATGGGGAGCCCAGGAAGCTTTGGTCAAAGCATGGCGTAACTCGACTAAGCAGACAAGTTTGGTAAGCATGCTGCCTGCTTGCTATGTGGTACTTGCGCGTATTAAGCATGTTCATCACGTTTTTTTTTTTGGAGGGGGGGGGGTTGCCAAACTCTTTTCCATTCTAAAATGGTTGAAGCAGGTTGCTTTCGGGAACGAAGAATCCGTGCACGTCGGCTTAGTGATTTGGACTCGCCTGGAGTGAGTTTTGGCATTCATCTTTCTAGTTAATTGAAGCTGTAATGTCCAGGAATTGATGCGAAAGGCGCATCCTGCTTGTCCAGGCAGATGTTCGACTGGATTCTTTTAGTTCGGGCTCACGTTGGCTACGCCACCATGTGCGAACAGTTCGCTTGCTACACCCTGAAATTGCGATGCCCAAGAAGGATCAGCCCTGAATTTTCCCAAATGCTAAACCGTGGACCTGAGGTGACTGCTTCGGCAAGGGTGGCGACTTCGTCATAGCGGTTCAGGAGCCTGCCGAATCGGGAGATGGCGAAGGTGAAGTGCTTTGCACGGAGTACAAGGTGTGGTCCGTGCTTCTTTGCCAGTGGTCTTGTGTCTTTGATGCCATGATGAACGGCAGTTACAGTGAAGGTGCATAGCGTCGGGTCGTGATCGCAGACTCGACTGCCACAGCCGTGGAGGCATTCTTGCGGTTTCTATACTCCGGGCAGATTCCTCTTGACGATGTCGTGACGCTAATGCGAGTCATGATGCTAGCAGACAAGTAACCAAGTGCCGCTGCTAAAGAACATCTGCAGAGAGAGGCCAAAGCAAACATTGCGCCTCAGAATGCCTGCTTGACTTTCAAAGCCGCTCACAGCCTTCAGATTGCAGAGTTTCGGGGAATTGCTCTGGCGCAGATTCTGGCCTTTCCCGAAGAATCGTTGCACGAAAGTCATGACATGTTGGAACCGCAGCTGATGCTGGAAGTCTTGAGCTCGCCCTTTTTGTGCAGCAGCGCCACGCAAATGTGGCCCTTACTGCGCCGCTGGGCGTCCGCCACAGGCCTTGACATTGAGGAGTTCATGTGTCGCCTGAAAGAGCACGTTCAAAGAACAGGTGTTGAGCTTCGAAATGGCCTGCCCGCAAACGGAGAATATTCCAGTAATGTCCTGGAAAGCCTCTGGGAGCGATATGAGGCCCTTGTGAATTCTGAGGGAGCAGGCCCTTTTCTAGGATATTGGGTGAACTTACAGCCAAGTTCACCGAGTCTGTTCCAAGAGTACCAGCAGGACATTGACATGCTCAACAAGCTTGCTAGCCACAGAAAAGGCCTGCGACTCGGTGCGGGCCAGGCATTGACCTGGATGTTGCCCCATGCCACAGCACATGTCGTGGGACTGGAGCTCTTCAATGATTGCGAGGCCAGATTCCAGATCTCTTGCTCGTGTGACGGCTTGCAGTGGCACGTTCTTCTCGGTTCGGACCCTGAGGAAAGGTTTCAGAACCAGTCGCTCGAGGACGACTATGTTGTATGTTACTCTCCTTCGCCAGCGAGATATTTCAAGCTCGCAATCATGGATGGCGTGTTCAAAGGCTTCTTTCACATTGAAGGCATTTTGCCGACCTGCTAGAGGATTTACCTGGGACCTATGACGCAGATCGAAGTAGCTAGCGGCATTCACCATCCTTAGCTCCTTTGGACAAGGCATCGCTGTTTGACCGACAGCCCTTACGCAGTAAAGTCTCCAGCACTCCATACCAAGAGGCTTGTGTTGCGGAGTTCAACAAGTCGTGGCGTCAAGTCAAATCGTACGGATGCAGTTTTTTGCAACAGATAGAAGTCATTGGGCACAGACCCGCTACTGCGAAGCATCGTCAATTACGGACAATCCCTACAATGTGGCAAAAATTGTGCATTCCACAAGATTTCCGTCTGTTTTCAGTCAATCTGAGAGCCTACATAACTAATTCTAGAGTGCACTGCATCCCGATGCCCTTGTCTGCTGTCTGGGCCACGTTGTTGGACGACAGTCTTTGAGTTGCCCTTGGCCCTGAGCCCCTCAACCCTTAACCCTACAACCCATCGACCTAAGCCCTACAATGTCTCATCCTCTGGAACAATCGGTCTATTGGGTTTCGCAGCATGCATAAACGGACGGACGAAGTTGGGCGCCGCGTCAGTTGATGGGCAGAATCCCGAATTGCTCACTTAAACAGGGGGGCGTCGAACTAATATCACCTTGCCGTCCTGACTAGGGTTACAATTACGGTAGTATATGACCCAAAACGAATCATCAAGGCCCATGTGTTAAGTAGTCAGGAGGATACTATTGTCATTGAGTTCTTCTTATGTTGGCTCAGGGCACTCAAGGCATTACCCCTCCTAGCATGCAAGTCGCCAAGTTTAGGCTGGTAGGCAGGATTCTGTACGCGGGCAGTATGAGATCTCGGTTCTTCTCATTTCCCGCTGCCCGTGTCGTGTTTTGAAGAAGTGGGATCCCCCTGCTCCCCTTCACCAGTCCGCCGGAACACCCGTTTAGGGTTCAACTGTTTTAGGGTTTGGGGTTTCGGCCCTGAGCGAGTTGGGGGTTGGTGGTTTTAGGGTCCTGCAGCCTCACATGAGCTTCCCAGGTTGGTCCAGCCTGGATGATCCGAACAGTGGCCTTTGGCAGGCGGCAATCATAAACCCAACAGCTGCATGTAAACTCTCAGGAAAAGATAGATACACCTTTCAACTAAACCCTGCACCTACACTGACACCTCTTCTGGATGTAGGGTTCAGGCTAGGGTTCTGGGCCTCAGGCATTGCCGTGAAGCCTAGTGGCCATGACTCCAGGCCCCAAGCCCCATAAGCTGAACCCTCTGAGCCGCTAAATCCTACACCTACGACCTTCAACCCTTAAGCCCTGAACCCTTTCAACCCTAAGCCCCAAACCCTTAAACTTAAGGCATTAACCCTTCAACCCTCGACCCTTCTACCCTAAACCCTTAACCCCTAGCTCTTAAACCGCTACCCCTTCAACCCTTGGCCCCGAACCCCTAAACACCTTTACAGTAGAAGCCAGAAAGTTGGAATATCATTATCGTAACCCCTTTAAGGTAAATTATAGGGGATCCTACCATTAATCCATATTCCAACTTTCTGGAGTTCCCTGTAAGTGCTAAGCCTTATATCCTTAAATCCGAAACCACCGACCCTTCATCCCTTGGCCCTGAAATGCAACGTAAACCCTTTGAGCCCTGAGCCCCTACACCCCTTAAGTTCGAAGCCCCCGAACCCCACCGAAACCCTAAACCGCTTAAGCCTTAAGCGCTGAGCCCTTTCAGCCCCGAGCCCCACCCTTCGGAGGTGGCGGAGCTTTTCCCCGGAGCCGATGCTGTTGCTTTCGCTGTTCATCTCCAATCAGGCAGTGTAGGGACGAAATTTTCGGGGAGGAACAGACAGCCTTTATAACCAATATCCAGTAGTACCCTTTGGCCTTTTTTTTTGCGGGTCTCCTCGTCAACACTGAGTGAAGATCGTTGCGGGCCTGAGGGTGAAGAAGAGGTCTGCTCATCACAATGACCACTTGTGCGTCAGCTGTCGGCATGTCGCAGGTCCAGCGACCAACTTCAATCGGGCTTATGTCGCCCACCACAGTGGATTAAATGCAAGATAGTTTTTGTGATCACACATGCATACCATGCGCAGCTGCACACATATCGTATCGCAGACTTTGAATCATGTAATTCTTCATAGTATCACTTTATGTATCCCGTAGCTGCACCTGCTCAGGGCACTATGCTCAAGCGCTTCGCAGCGTTACAAAGACCAGCTATGTGAACGTAATGATCACAGAATCTCGGATGTCCGGGATGGGACTTCCCCTGAAGGGCCACCTTAGCCCTGAAGCACCTAGCTTTTCAGGGTTCCTTGTTATGACTTCCTTATAATAGTCCTTAAACTGGTAGGCCATTCCGGGTTGAGGCAGGTTTAAGATCGCAATGTCTTTGAAGCAAGGCTCAAAGCTGCCGCACCGACGGCAAAGCACTCTGCCCTCGCGGTTGAAGTCGGTGCATATCGGGGCTCTGAAGATTAGATGACATAGAAGCAGCAGAGTTTCGGTAAGGTGCCTTCCTAGAGGTAGTGTTTCCACTGCCAGATTCTGTTGCCTCTACTAGACGAGTGTAATCGTAATAACTATATAAAGCGTAGGGCCTCTGGGACACATAAAACCTAAAACCCTAAATGGTGGGCCCTGAACCGTTGAAGCTGTGCCCAAACCTTCGAAAGGTCTTGAGCCCGAAGAGGCTGTAGAACCCGTATAGACTCTATCAGCGGCACCCCAAATCATGCGAGACCAAAATTCAAGCATTTGAAATCCCTCCAGAGTGTATATCTGACACCTTACCTATAGTCTCCATTGTAGTTCCTTCTTTTGGTTTAACCAAACACAGAATTGAGATCCTTTAAGGTAACCCCAAAAAGGAACTACCGTGGAGACTATAGGTAACCCCTAAACCCCTAAAGCCCTAAACCCTAAGACCCTAAAACCCTGAACCCTAAGCCCCAAAAACCCTAAACCCTAAGACCCTAAAACCCTCTACCCTAAGCCCCAAAAGCCCTAAACACTAAACCCTAAGACCCTAAAACCCTGAACCACTAAGCCCCAAAAGCCCTAAACCCTATATAAACCCCTAAAGCCCTGAACCCTAAACCCCAAAAACCCTAAACCCTAAGACCATCCTAAACCCTGAACCCTAAAACCCCTAAACCCTAAGCCCTTTATAGAACCCTTATAGATCCCTTTTGAGGAACCCTGGTGCAACCTCCATCCGAAGCCACACGCCCCTCACCGCGAGAGTCACCCAAGACGCACTGAGGAAATGACGTTTTTCATCCACTGCCCGGCAGCATCGGAGACCTGCTGCTGCGAGGCCTCCGTTTTGCCGGGTGAGGGGTGGGCGGGCGAGCTAGGTAGGCTTGGAAAGGGAGTAGAAACGATGTAGATAGGGTTTATGTGCGATTTTGAAAGGGTGTAACCGATAGGTTTTAGATACGCTTTGGTTTCTGCTACAAGGCTTGAGCACTTCAGGGTTTGTGGCTTCGGACCTTTTGGGTTCGTAGGGCACCTTGGCCCGAAACCCGGCTGAAGGCATCGGAATGCTCTCAGGAGACTCTTGGGGGCTTCAGGGGATGCTGGCAAGCAAGGGAGGTGTAGTTTAGGGTTCAGGGTTGATAGGGTTTAGGGTTTAAAGTTTAGGGTTTAGGGATAGAGCGCAGTATGTAGGAATTCGGACTTCGGGTTTGCGCAGTCGCTTGGGGCTTGGTGTTTCGTGAAGGAGAGATTCTGGGCCGAATCGGAAGTAAAAGGACTGGAGGAGGCTGTGGGATGGAAACTAAGGGCTCTGAAGGCTTTGAATAGTTGGTACTGATCTTCCCACAGTGCCTGTGCATAAAATGCCCTCTCATTATCAAGACACATATAATGTAGGAATGGAGCACAGAGATGGTCAGCAGTAGCTGCCGGGCCTCCTGGGAATCCAAATCCAAAGAGCCCAGATCGAAGCACTAAACACCCAGCCCATACTTAAAGGGTCATGGGACTTAGTAACCTCTGGGCCACCAAGACGAAGTCCAACTTGCCATAACTAGGAAATCATGACGTTAACTCATGGTTATGGTATCTTTACCCAAAGGCTCCATAGTAGTTCGTGGGATTACCTTATAGGATTCTAAATATGAACCTCCAAAAGGAACAACTATGGAGCCCATGGGTAACTCAGTTCCCTTAACAGGGACTCAGAAACTGAGTGCGCTGAACAGGCCCTACTTGGAGGATCATGGGACTTAGTAAGTAAGGTTATAAGTACTTTAATTGGGGTTATAAGTAGTTATAACTGTTACAACTATAGTTACCCTAATTATAACCCTAGTTACTAAGTCCCATGATCCTTTAAGTAACCCCAAAACCCCTCTTATAGAGCCCTTATGGACCCCTTTTTAGGAACCCTTTAAGGAGCCCTAGTTACTAAGTCCCATGATCCTTTAAGTAAACCTTGAATCCTGAACCTCAGACGCGAAACTCCTGCACTGAAACCACCCCCCCAGAACTCTAAATCCTCAACCCTTAAACTTAAACCCTCACCTCTATATGGGAGTTTCCGAAAATAGGGGATCCAAATATGGCACCCTAAATAGGAGGATCCTCATTATGAGGAGCCCCAAATAAGGTACCTTGAATTTTCAGGAATTCCCATATAATACATGCTCTAGATTAAACCCCCGTAGTACCCCTTGTAGTAACAATTATCAGACCCTTTCAGGACCCTTTAGAAGGAACCCCTATCGACGCTCCACAAGCGGCCAGGTGGAGATCCATGAGGTCGACGTACTCCCGAGGCCCCGGCCTTCGCCAGACGCGAGAAGCTTCAGCCCGAAGCAGTGAAGGGTTTAGGGGTTAGGGTTCAGGGTTTATGGGTTAGGGTTTAGGGGTTAGGGTTGAGGGTTTAGGGTTTAGGGTTCGGGGTTTATGGGTTAGGGTTTAGGGGTTAGGGTTGAGGGATTAGGGTTTATGGGTTAGGTTTTAGGGGTTAGGGTTGAGGGTTTAGGGTTTAGGGGTTAGAGTTCAGGGTTTATGGGTTAGGGTTGAGGGTTTAGGGTTAGGGTTTGGGCTTTATGGGTCAGGCTTCAAAAGGTAGGGTGTAGGGTTAGGGTTCATGTTTGGGGTTTACGAGTTTAGGAAAATCCTGGAACCTCTACGGCCTACCGTTTACAAAGGGTCTCTGGGGCTGTGAACTTTAGGCCCAATCGGTTCAGTCTTTGTCTGTTTCTAGGTTATAATTACGGGTGTACGGCTGAGGAGTTTGTTTGGGATTTCTTCCGGGCTCCACTGCAGAGCTCCGACCTCCCGATTCTACCTGCTGTCCTTGACTAGGATGCCCAGTAGTACCCTTATTCCCTTTTTGTAGTCCTAGGTTCCTTATAAAGTTACCTAATACCAAAAGGAGAGGCCTTTTTATTCTTAGGCTACTGGGTATCCTAGTTGACAAGCTTACCCGTGTTCTGCCCGTGACGGTTTTTGGACATCTCGGGTGCTCAAAGTCTTTATCAACCCTCGGTCCTAAACCCTGGGGCATGAATAGTTGCCAATACTATTTGGGGGCATTTTGGGGGTTTCCTTATGTACTAACATCATAGCGTAAAAAAGGGGCCCAAAACTTTACTCTAATTATTAAGGCCCCTATATTAAACCCTATAAACCGTCACTCCCGCCCAGCTGTGCAGGCAGCTGTCTCTGGTAGTGGGTCTCTCTGACCTCGTCACGAACTTCTTGCGGGAAGATTGGGAGGCACAACGGCACCGTGACAAGCATGTTGCTGTTCTGATCCTGAAAACTGCAAGCCTAAACTGGAAACCCCAAATCCCAAAGCAAGATATGCCTTAAATCCTGTTTTGCGTCGGGTTGTTTGTAGGCTCTTGTGTCGGTTCGATTTGTGGTTCCCTGTTAAGGCTTTGCGAGGTTTAGGGTACGTCTTTCTTGTTTTGGTTTTGGCGTCCTGCAGTGTGGAGACTTGTGGCCTGATGGACTGATGCCTCTCGAAAATGGCACGGACGCACACGGGAAGCATACCTGTCATCTCCGACTCTCGTAATGGCGCCGTCGACCTGCAGCCCTAAACCCATAGGAAGCCACCCGATGCTCTAGACGGAAGACCCTACCTATAGTCTCCATTGTAATTAGTTCCTCTTTTTGGTTTAACTAATTTTATATTAAGGGTCCTAAAAGCTAGCACCAAAAAGGAACTACAATGGAGACTATAGGTAAACCCCAAACCCGAAACCCTAGAGTGAAGCCTCTCCGGGCTCCCCAGAGTGACTGCAGGTCATCCTTGCTTTTCCCGCAGCCGTCGACTTCAGACAGCATTGCTGGTAGAAATTACCTAAACCCTAAACCCTATAAACCCTAAACCCTAAACCCTAAAACCCTAAACTTTAAACTCAAACCTAAGCCCGGAACCCTGGACTGTCATAGACCCTAAGCTGCACTAAACCCCAAGCCCTACAAACCCCGAAACCCGACCCGGCCCTAACCCGCAGCCAACACCCAGACCCGGGAATTTCAACCTTGGACGAAAGAACTTGATACGGTGTCAGGAACGTGACCATTCGTAACCCCAAGTAGGGTACTTCTAGCCTTACTTAGGAAGTCCTCTGATCACTCTAAGTAGTCTACGCTCGGGGCCAATCCCAAGTCTCCAAACTCCCGACCTCTGTATAGAACAACCAAAGAACTTTTTCAAGACCTGTACAACTCCAAGGAAGCCCGATGAACACTTCAAAATCAAAACCTTAAACCCCTAAACCCTGAACCCTAAACCACTCTAGAGGGCTTTCGGAGCTGGTCTGCAGTCACGAAAAGGAGCTTTCAAAAAAAAAGACCACTCTGGAAGAGTAAAGCCGTGGCTATGGCGTCTGGCTACGGCAAGGGCGAGGCCGAGATACCTGCGCGGGGCCTTGTAGCTTCTTGTCTTAGGGTCTTTGGCTTTTGGATGAGGCACCGCGATTGATTTTTTCTTTAGGGAACATAAAAGGGCTCAAGGGTCTTAGATCTGTGTTCTGGTGTCAGGTTGAAGGTGTGGGGCTCTTGAGTTCAGGGTTTAAGACTTAGGTGTTGTAGGTTGAACTGTTACAGCATGTTATAGGTTGTTCGATTTTGTACGGTGTCGTGTCAAGATCGCTGGAAGAAGTGTTTCGCACATCAGCGTCTTGCAGTTGGGTGTGAGGTTCATGGTGTGGGGCTTACTTGGAGGTTGATTCATGGGTAGTTATAAGTAGAGTTCATAAGTCCCCCAATTAATATGAGCTATGAGTATAGTCTAGTTGCCACTTATAACCCCACTTATAACTGCCTATGAACCTCCAAGTAGGGTTGAGGGTGTGGGCAACAGGTTGTGGTGAGGATTCAGGCCGCGGATTCGAGGTGCAAGTGCGGTGTACACGACGGAAAGGGTTCCGGGTTTACCTATAGTCTCCATTGTAGTTCCTTTTCTGTTAGCCAAAAACTATACTATAGAATCCTAACCATAAAACTGGTTAATCAAAAAATGGAGACTAGAGGTAGGGTTTCAATTGTAGTTCTCCCTGCTTAATTGTCAACGTTAGCAGAGAGGGTCCCACTCTGTTCCCGAGGATGATAGCTTCCCAAACTAGTCCGTAAACCCCCAGACGATACAGGGTTTAGGGTTTAGGGGTTTAGGGTTTGATGCAGACCCGCATGTTTGACTTCTTAGGTTCTGCTGTGCGGCATCCCCGGCTGTGGGAAGGTCGGGTCCTGCTCCGAATTGAGAGTGTGACTGAAGGCTTCAGGCCAAGGCTGTTGGGCTGTGGTGACGAACCGGAAAGGAAGAGAGCACCAAGAGAGTTGCTGAAACTTTGATGGTGTTGCGGAGGACCTCTAAGTTCATGATGCAAACGAAGCAGAGCTGTCGTCAAAGACATGGCCATAGCCGAACTCCTCATAAATGAGGGTTTCCGAACATTCGGGGTACCTTATTAGGGGGTCCTTATAATCAGGATGCTACTATTTAGGGTGCTATACAAGGGTCCCCTATTTTCGGAAACTCTCAAATGTAGCCAGGCTCATCATCAGAAGCCAACCCCTAGATGCATACTCGCAGTACCGAAGCCTCAGCTGCCAATCCACAGCCTTTGAACGCTAGCGCCTGTACAAAGCTCTTGAACCCGAAACCCCTTAGCAGGGTTTGATGTTTAGGGCGCGGGGATTGAGTGTAGGGATTTGGGGCTTCAGCTTCAACCTAAATCCAGCTGCATTTAGTCCGGAGACTTTGATCTGGAGAGTGGTGCCAGTACTGGTACCTCTCGTGACCACGGCGCTGAAAACGGCACACATCGTGCTATACCGTAAAGCCCTCAAGGCTAGACCCGAAGCCCTACATTCCTCGCATACGGGACAGCCCTAAACACTAAAGCCGAATATCCCTAACCCGTATGTATAAATGTGTGTGTGTGTATATATATATATATATATACTGGAAGCCTCGAACATCTTCCGTCAGGACGCTGTCGGCCGCGCTTGCGTCAGGGACTTCCCTGAGGCTGCTGCTCTTTCCCAGGCAGGGTTTAGGGTTGAGGGTTTAGGGTTGAGGGTTTAGGGTTTAAGGGTTTAGGGTTTAAGGGTTTAGGGTTTAAGGGTTTACTTGGAGGTTCATGGGTAGTTGTAAGTGGGGTTATAGTAGGGTAACTATACTTATAATTCATATTCGGGGACTTATAGCCCTACTTATAACTACCCATGAACCTCCAAGGAAGGTTCGGTGGTTTCGGGAGTAGGGTTTAGCGGTTCCGGGTTTAGGGATAGAGTCACAGAGGTTGAAAAAGGCATTGTACTGGGTTTGAAAAGGGAAGGGGTGCGGGGTTAACCTGGGAACGAGGAGCCCGGACATATATGAAGCCAACTGATATGAGCATCCGGTGTAAATTGTGCACACACACACATATATATATATATATATATGCACAGTATGTAAATGTAAGTATATTACTACATATATATATATATATATATGTATACATCTAGCATAATATAATAATGCAAAAATATGTACTTCTTTCTAAACGTTACGAAGGCAATTTAAAGAAAGAGGACGAGCACAACGGCAGCGCGGATGCTACCCGAGCCGCCTTCGAGCGCCTTCTGGAAAGAAGCCCGGCCTTTTTTGCTTGCAGGGTGGGGGGAGGAGGGTTTAGGGTTTAGGGAAGCCCTATAAACTATAAACCTTAAACCATAAACGCCCAAGGGCTTGAGGGAATTAGATAGGTTTCGATTGGGTTGCAGGGAGAGGTTTGAGAGTATGTGTCCCGGTTCAGGGTTTCGGGGTTGATCTAACAGAAGCAGAGCTTTGGAAATTCACAGGGTGTTGTGAAGTGTGAAGGTTCGACAAGAGCTTACCTTGGACTTTAAGTGGTGTGAGGAAAAGTTCCTAAACCGCTGCATGATCGCCTCATCCCAGAAAACGCCTCGCCCATTTTCGTGCTCCGGAACGGCGTCGACGTGGGAGACAGGAGCCTTCAGACAGCCTTGTGGGATGATGTTGGCTAGGAATGTTTTGGGGTGTTGAGTTTACGGTTTTGGGGTGCAGGATCTTGGGTTCTTGTTGAAGTTTTCGGATTTCGAATTTGGATCTAAGGCTTGGGAATGAGGATTTACGATTTAGGGTGCAGGGTTGGGATGTTTTCGATCGGCGCTTTGGTTGAAGGAGTACTGGTGCACACAAAGGAAGCCAAATCAACCCTGTAATGCAAAAGGGGCCCTAAGAATTACCTATACCATTTTGGGGTTCCTTAAAATGTTTCTAGTATAATATACCCACAGACTCTATTCTAATTATTCAGGCCCCCATATTGGATAGCTCAAGCATCCACCCATCCGAGACTCTTCCAGGCCTCTGGCTCTGACTGTCGACGCCTGCTTCCCGAAGCAACACAACCCTAAACCCTAAACCCTAAACCCTTAAACCCAAAACCCCTAAACCCTAAACCCTAAACCCTAAACCCTAAACTTCAATCTCGAAACCTGCAGGAATCCCCGAATCCACAGACCCTATAAACCAGTAAACTTATGCTTTGAACACGAAAAATCTAAACCCTTGATCCCAAAGCTCCCCAAAACGGCAGCAGGCTCCCTTTTCTCCTTCCGGCCCGGAGCGCGGGCTACCGCATAGCGGCTGCCTGGCCGGCGGAGCTGTCGCAGAGCGCCGACCGCAAGGCCTGCTGAAGAGCAGTGGAGCAGGGTTTGGGTTTGGGGGTTTTGGGACTGTTTGGGATTTGGGGGTGTAGGGGTTTAGCGAGTTCATGGTCCTTGGGGATTGTAGGCTTGCTGTAGGCTTGACAGGAGGGCGGGGCGGCTCCAGTGCGTAAGGTTGCTACAGATCGCTGCTGAAACCCACATTGTCTGTGAGATTCTCGAAATGCGACTGTGACTTGGGTGGTTGTATAAATTAGAGTCCCTTTTTGGGTACCCTAAATATTAGGTGCCGTATTATAATAAGGACCCAAAAAGGGACTACAATTTTGACAACCACCCACTTGTTGAAAAGCGGCAAGGCAGCGTTGTATCTGGCCTCCGTCTCGGCCTGCTATGGGCGGCTGAAGGACAGGGGGCAGTTGGTGTTTCTGAGTCTAGATACAGCTGGAAGCCCAAAGCGCTAAACCTCTAGCCATTGATTATTTCGCATTTCGTCATCATCATCATCATCATCGTCGGCGTCAGCATCTTCATCACGACCGCTGTTTTTGCTATGACTCTTATGCTGCGAACCAGCCTGCCAACTATACCCCCTAAACCTCTAACCCTAAACCCTTAACCCTGATCCCCAAACCCTGCCCCCTAAACCCTGGCCTTAAACCCGTATATAACCCATTCCTCTGAGGATGGCGGTCGGAGTGGGCACGAAACGCTGACCGTGGGTGAGAAGCTTTCCAAGCCCGCCCAGGCTGTAGCCACAGACTCTGCGTGTTTAGGTTTTGGTGTTTAGGATTTAGGGTTTAGGTGTTAGTGTTGAGGGTTTTAGTTTAGGGTGTAGGGTTTAGGTGTTTAGGGTTTAGGGTTTAGGGTATTTCCTTGCAAGTTTCATAAGTAAGAGTTGTAGAAGAGGCTTTTTGTTTTTGTGAAGGTTACTTTAGGGATTGGGAGTCGAGGGCAACAGAGTGCTTCTTGACTTGGGTTCAGGGTTTAGGGTTTAGGGACGGTTTAGGATTTAGGGTTTAGAGTTTAGGGTTTAGGGTTGAGGGTTTTGGGGTTGGAGTGATGTTGAAAAGGAGGGCCTGTCAGGATGCTACGGGGTGACGAACCTTTCCGATTCTCTTGTCCGCAGCATAGTGTAGGGGCCGTAATAATTAGAATAGGGTTTGGGGTTTACTATACCATAACTATAGGGAACAATAGTACACCTTAACCTTGCGTAAGTTTTTATTCTAAACCCTAATCTGGAGTTCATAGGGACCCTACAAAAAAGTAGGTTCTCGTAGGTTAAGGTAGGTAAGGTTGGAATGAGGACTTAGCGCAGTCTGACTCTGAAGAAAGACATAAAATCAGAAGTTGCGCCAGAGGTGATGTCCTAAACCCTCCTCAATCGCC
Source organism: Symbiodinium sp. CCMP2592 (assembly GCA_905221615.1). Classification (NCBI taxonomy): domain Eukaryota; class Dinophyceae; order Suessiales; family Symbiodiniaceae; genus Symbiodinium; species Symbiodinium sp. CCMP2592. Next base: position 235,469 of record CAJNDT010003246.1, read on the forward strand.
ATGCATGCCCCAAGGTTCAGGCTCTAGGATTCTAAGATTTAGTTTAAAAGGTTTCGGGTTGAAGAGGTTGGGGGAGTCTCAGGTCTAAGCCCCAAACAATCAGTAACCCCCCTGGACAGGTACTATAGAGCCACGGTTTAGGGTTTCGGGTTTGAAGGTTAAAGGTTTAGGGTTTAGGGTTTAAGGTTAAAGGTTTAGGGTTTCGGTTTTAAGGTTAAAGGCTCAGGGTTTAGGGCAACAATCAGTAAACGAAATACGTGATTGCCGATACTGTTACCTAAGTTTCCATGTGACGTTTGTAATTCTTACACTGCTACGAAAGACCCCCAAAGCCAAGGCAAGCAATCTAGAGGCTCGGACAGTCTGCCGAGGGCAGTCCTTCAACAACCAGGACCCTACTTGGAGGATCATGGGACTTAGTAAGTAAGCTCATAAGTACCTTAATTAGGGTTATAAGTAGCTATAAGTGTAGTTACCCTAGTTATAACCCTAGTTACTAAGTCCCATGATCCTTTAAGTAACCCCAAAACCCCTCTTATAGAGCCCTTATGGATCCCTTTTTTTGAACCCTTTAAGGAGCCCTAGTTACTAAGTTCCATGATCCTGTAAGTAATCTACCAAGTGAGCCGTGCGAACAGCCAGGCCGCTGCCCTGGACCCCAAACTCCAACTGAGCCCTGAAGCCCTTAAAGGGCTCCTTTAAAGGGATCTATAGGGGTTCCATTTCGGGATCTATAGGGTTTAGGGTTTAGGGTCTGCTTAAAGGATCGTGGGACTTAGTAACTGGGGTTATAATTAAGGTAACTATACTTATAACTACTTGTAACCCCAATTAAGGAACTTATAAGCGTACTTACTAAGTCCCATGATCCTCCAAGTAAGTCCCACTATTAAAATCAAAACTCCCCTTGCGCACATGTTTGCCTTACAAGCCCTGAGGGTTCAGGGTTTAGCCCGAAACTACACATCCTACATCCTAAACCCGCAACCCCAAACGCCTACAGCTTAAATTGGGCCCTAAACCAGAAAGCCTCAACCCACGTAGAACCCTCACATTATACAACTCTTTTATATAATCATTTCAACCTTGCAAGAGCCTTCAAGACTAAATCCGACACTGCTGCAGGTCTGCCTCAACTTCCTCCAGAGCTTTCGCGCGCCCTCGGCTCCTGGCGAGGTGGATGCAGTCTTGCCGATGTTCCTCGGCCGTGAGAGGTCCTCAGGGCTTCGGTCTGCTTCAGAGGTGACGGGTTAGGGCTTTGAGAGTACAGGATCTTAGGGTTTAGCGGCTTGGCGTCCTAAAATTCTAAATCCTACGCCCTGAACCCTCAAACTGCTGAACCCGAAATCCTGTTGCCCAAAGCTGTGGATCTACTAAAGCACAGAACACAAAGCGCGCGTTTGCTCTATGTACTAAACACATGAGCAGGCACGATCCTCGTGTCACACGGAGCAACTTTAAAATCGACCAGATGACATCGAATGTTCTTTCAACCTAAACCCCAAACCCTGAACCAGAGGCCTTGAACCCTTAAGCCTATCGCCTTTAAACCCTGAACACAAAGCCCCAAACCCTAAACCCTACACCCTCAACCCTGAACCCTAAACCCTAAACCCTAAACCCCAAACCGGATGTTTCTCGAAAGATTTCGCTTCGGATCTTCAGGCCCTTCCTCCTCGGAGATTTGGCTGAATTCAGCCGCTCCCTCGAGACCCCTTTGCAGGAGGCACGACGGGTTAGGGTTTAGGGTTTTCGGAGGCCCAGTTTGGGCGTTATCTTGTGTGTTCTCTTCTTTTGCAGGCACAGGGTTTAGGTTTTTTTGTTTGTTTTGTTTTTTCCCCCCGGGTTTGTGGTTGTGGTGTTAAGGGGGGTTTGGGGTTTAGGGTTAGGGGCCCCTGGAGAGGTATTTCGGGTTTGGGATTTCTAGCGGCTCAGGGTTAACGGCTTAGTGGTTGGGGTTATGGTAAGTTCTGGGTTTGTGGAGTCTCTCAAAGGGGAAAAGAAGGGACCCTTACTGGGGACCCCTACCCCTGGGCTATGGAATGGGTATATAACAGTAGCTATATTAAGGGGTATATACCTAGGGGTCCTTATGAAGGGTCCCTCCTTTTACCCTTGGAGTCTAGGATTAGTCCAGCTTTGAAGCCCTTTGTGATGAGGGGGTCTGAACCCGTAGGGTTTCTTCGGGTTTAGTGGTTCAGACTTATCGGGATGATGGTATTTGGGGATGCCTTGGGGCTGCTATAGTCAATAGCATGCAAGATGTCCTGCGAAGGGTCTCTGATACACAACACGCAGCTGCCAGACTTTCGTTTCCGCTGTCATGACCTGCAATCTCCACATGTCCCCCTAGTAACCAAGTATGTTTCCATCCTCAACTCCAGCGTTGAAGCCCCTGACGCAAGCCCTAGTGACTACATTCTGACATACCGTACTAGTATTCTCATGTACTTCATGCATGTTCATATAAATACCCCCAAACCCTCTGTCTCCCCTCTACCCGCACATATAGGTATATATATATATATATATACACACAGAGTACTAACAATTATTGTTAGTATTGTTGTTGTTATTATTGTTGTTTCTTTTTATTTTGCTAAAGTGTTTATTTACATAGTTTTCTGCCTACACGTTCTTATGCTGCCCTTTATGCCGAACTTCACCAGCAGCTTGCGAGTATTATGGTTGTTCTACGTTTGGGATCCGGTACTTTTCCCGCAGACCGGACAATCCGGAAGCCACGAAGCCAGAAGATCCAACGCCCTCCACAAAAGCCTCAACTCCAAAGCCTAATCTACGAATGCCCGCTGTAAACACGAAGTTCTAAGCCTTAAACCTTTAAAGCCGAAATTCTTAAATTTAAAGCCCTAACCTCTAGTCCCCAACTCCAAACCGTAAAGCCCTGCATCCCGAAGACTTCAAAACAGTGGCAGATCAGGTCGCGGCGGACCTGCACAAGGGAAAGGCACTCCCTGACGTCTTGGACAAGGTCGGTTTCGAGTTGAAATTCGGGCATTGGCTGTAATTTTGTTTGTTTGGCAGGGGGTTTAAGAACTTCAGAACACAAGACAAGACCAACTTTAGACCTCAATCAAAACCCTTAGCCCTATAGCCGAAAACTCTGAACCCCAAAACCTTGAACCCTGAACCCGGAACCGAACCTTAGACCTCAAGCAAAAATTACACCGTCCCTACAATCCTAAACAATAAACCCGAAACAATAACTTACAAACCCTAAACCCTGAACCCTAAGTTATAAACCCTAAACCCTGAGTTATAAACCGCAAACCCTAAACCCTGACATGTAAGCCCTAAACCTTCAACCCTAACTTGTAAACTTGTAAACCAGAAACCCTAACTTGCAAACCATGAACCCTAAACCCAAACTTACAAACCCTCAACCCTAAACCCTAACTTACTTAAGTTATCAGCCCTAAACGCTCAATTCGAAGCCCTGGGAGGTCCTCGATCGTGGCTTCGAGGCCGCGCGGGAGAAGCTTCAGCCTTTTGCCGCTGCCCGGCGCCCGCTCCCCGACCTGATCCGCCTCCTGGGCCTGTTAATTACGGCTGATGATAAAAATCCTGCACTACCCATAGTAAGGAATGCTCCATAATTTCCATAGTTTAGGGTTCTTAAGGTAATGCAGGATGAATATCATCAACCGTAGGGGCCCGAAAAGCACATAAGCATAAGCATTTTATAGGGATGTCCCCACCTAATTGGGCTTCATTATAAGTGACCTTAGATGGGATATCCCTATCCTAATTTTTGCTTATGTGCCTTTTTGGGGCCGTAGTTAAGGTTGACGGTTCAGGGTTCAGGTTTTAAGGTTGAGGTTCAGGTTTGAAGATTCAGGGTTTGGGGTTTAGGGCTTAGAGCTTCGAAGGCAGATTTGCGGGTTTGGGGCTGTGGGCTTCCGAAGGATTCCTAAGGGCCTCTTGTGAGTTCCCTGGGTTGATGCAGGAGGTCATGGGTTGCGGTGTAGGATTGGGTCTATGGTTGAGGTTCAGACTAAGTAGGGGTCAGGGCGTGTCTGGGACTTCATATGGGTGGCTGGCAAAATTATAGTTCCTTTTTGGGTACCCTAAATAATAGGTGCCGTACCCTAATAGGGACCCGACCCAAAAAGGGACTCTAATTTTGAGAACCACCCATATCTACGCGAGATTGGGGCTTCGCAAGAGAATCGTGCATGGTTTTGCAAGCCTTAAATAGTCAAACCATGATAGAGTTCCACCTAACGGGCCGTAATAATTGGAGGAGGGCTTTGCATGGGGGCTTCCTACAGTAGTGTAGATTATACAAGGACTATAACGGAATATGTTTGATAAATGGCGCGAACGTGGACATTGGAGTGTGCGACTCAGAGCTGCGCGCTCCGAGAGAGTGAACCAGTGGAAATTGTGGATTGCATGCTGTATTCTCGGTGCACCAAGAAAAGGGCATAAAGCGTTGTACTCTTTTTGGATGTATGTAAGTGTTTGGAGCAACACTGAAATGCCCATCTATGGCTATAGTGTATTTTGATCGTTCTCATGCTTCGAATACTGCCATATCACTGTCTGTGCATGCGCTATGATTGTGGTACACGACTCTCAGGTGATTTGTCAGAGTGGTGCAAGGGCGAGCTCGGCAAGCCCTGCACGCTTCCTTGCTGCGATTGGTTGGGGGCTCCCTGCATTGCTGTAGAAGCCTAGATCGTTACCAATGATATTCCTTGGGGCTTCAGGGTTTCTGATCAAGTCTTTTCAAACCATTACCCTCCGCCGCTCGGAGGATCAGCGGACTCAGCAAGTAGGACAGGTCAATATTGGAGTCGAGGTAAACGGACGTCTGTGGGTCCATCGGGCTTGATAGGGAGAAGTGCGGCTGGCAGAGGGGCTTGGTCCGGGAAGGCTAACTACTGGCCGAAGTTAAAGCAACTTGTTGAGGCCACCTTCTTGGATTTTGAGAGGTTAAGGCCTGTCTCGAAGAATTGGCAGCGCAGCCTCAGCCGTGAGATCATGACTGTGCGCCAGCATGCAAAAAGAACATATGAAGGCGTCCGAACATTGGCAGCAGCATGCTTCCCCTCGCATAAGCCGCATATGTACCTATACATATACACGTACATGCACACAGGCATACATGCTCCTCAGGCGCTGCAGATATGCCCTCACTTGTTTTCAGCACACTTTGATGTTTCCGAAGGCCAATCGAAGCAACCGGACCCCGCGCACCAGCGGACACGAAGCTCTGTCCTGCAAGGAGTGTATTGGTTTTGAGGGGAAAAAGGTTTAATTTAGGGGCTTAATATTTTGGGGGCTCCTTATTACAATTACAGTAGAATGGGCGCCAACACCCTATTTTAATCATTAAGGGCCCTACACTAGACCGCTACTTGGAGGATCATGGGACTTAGTAAGTAAGGTTACAAGTACATTAATCGGGGTTATAAGGAGTTATAAGTATAGTTACCCTAATTATAACCCTATAGGTACTAAGTCCCATGATCGTGAACCCCAATCCCCATAGATCCCTTCAAGGAACCCCATAGATCCCATCTAAGGAGCCCTTTAAGGAACCCTGGTTACTAAGTCCCATGATCCTTTAAGTAGAGGTTTAGGGTGCTTTTGGGTTTTTTTGGCTTTTCGGTTCGAGGCTTCGCCTTCCTCAGAATGCAGGAAAGACGTACCGTCGCAAACCCGTCCGGAGTTTTCCAGATATCCTTAATAATTAGAATAGGGCTTTGGGGTTCCTTGTTATAACTTTAGTATAATGTACCCCCAAACCCTATTGAATGCTTTTGCCCTTCAAGCCCGAATCCTTTGAAACAGAAACCTTAAAAACATCCCCACTTGGGCCCTTATCATAAGATTCCTACTATTTAGGGTACAAAACACTGGTATTTAGGGTACCAAAAATGTTAATGGGTCCTTTATTTTCGGAAACTCCCAATTGGACCCTTAAACCCTAAACCCGTGTAGAACCCTTATGGATCCCTTAAAGGAACCCTCATGGTACCCTTTCAAGGAACCCTGTTAGGGTCCCCCATTTTCGGAAACTCCCAATTCGGGCTGAACCCTCTTGACTTCTGGAGCCAGAGCCGGGAAACCCAAACCTCGAGGATCCGAGGCCCCAAAGCCAAGAAAAAACGCTTGATTCTAAGGCCTAGAAGCCCTACACCCCATTCCCCGAAACCCCTAAACCCTAACATGTGCTAAGGAAGCAGCTGCAAAGGGCGGCAAAGATCCGTGCTGCAGCTCTTTGGGCTGATCTTAGTCATGAATCGGATCAATGCTCATACTTAAAGGATCATGGGGCTTAGAAACTAGGGTTATAATCAGGGTAACTATACTTGTAACTACTTATAACCCCAATTAAGGTACTTATAACCTTACTTACTAAGTCCCATGATCCTCCGAGTAACGTTGTGAAGTGTTCTACATGTGTTTTACGTGGTTTCACGGCTTTACGACAAACAGCTTTAGAGTGGCTGTATAGGCTTTGCCCTGGTTTCGTACATCCCTGATTGTTAGCCCTCCCTTTGGTTCAAGGGCCCCATCTTCGCGTGTCCTTTTTGAGGGAGGATGCTTTGATTACTAATCAGTCTACAAGATGGTCCCCGTAAGGTGCAAGGGTGGAGCAGTTCGCGGCTGGCCTCTTAGCCAGTTTTTCGGGTTGAGGATGTAAGTGGTTTTGGATTTAACGTTTTGGGCTGACCTTGCAACTGCGGGCCAATACACGTTGACATGGCAGACATGCCATGCTCGACCACATGCTCTAAACAGGAGTCAAACAGGGGCCTGAACAATGTGAAACTGCTTCAACACAAAAGTTCCAGTGTCCAGCCCCCTTATTCTGCAGGACTCGCAGCAAGTCGCAACACTGAGCCCTAAACCCTAAAAACCCCACCTTAAACCTCAAGAAAACCCTTCCCTAAACCCTAGACCCTAAAAACCATTCCCTAAAACCTTACAACCCTAAGCCTTAACCCCCAAGCCTAAACCCTATCGATCCCTCAAAGGAACCCTTAAGGATCCCTTTAAGGAACCCTAGCTATGCCTTTAACCCCCACACAGAACCAGACGGTCGTTCCCGAAAGGTGGAGCATCTCGTGTCTCCCTTCAACCTCGCGAGCTGCCGGCCGATACTTCCTTGCAGCAGAGTGCAGAGGTTTAGGGGTTTAGGGGGTTTAGGGTTTGGAGTTTAGGGGTTTAGGGTTTAGGGTTTGGGGTTTAGGGTTTAGAGTTTAGGGTGCAGAGGTTTAGGGTTTAGGGTTTAGGCTTTGGGGTATGGGGTTTAGGTTCCTGGGTTCCTTCTTAAGGAACTGTAGGGGTTTATAGGGTTTATAGGGGTTCATTGTGGAGGTTATATAGGGTTAGGGGTTTAGGATTTGGAGTTTAGGCTTTAGGACTTAGGACTTGTTGTTTTAGGGTTTGGGTTTTAGGGGTTTAGGGGTTTAGGGTTATACAGGGCTTAGGGCTTGTGGTTTCAGGTTTTTATGGTTTCGGGTTTTCACGGTCTAGGGCCAGGGTTTCGCGTTTGTGGTTTAGGGTTCGGAGTTTACGGTTTAGGGTTTAGGGTTCGATCGCGGAGTTCCCTACACTGCTTTCTGGGCTGTAGAGATTTCTGGTTGAGGATTTCCGGCTTGAGATGGGTTGAGGTATACCTTAACCTACCAAAACCTACTTTTGTGTAGGGTCCCTATAGATTTTTCATATTAGGCTTTATAGTAAGAACCTACAAAAAGTAGGGTTTGGTAGTCTAAGTTAGACAATATAGAGGTGCAGGGTGTCGGATTTGAGGGTGTCATCTTCGGACGCAGCCGAAACCTCTAAGCCTGGTACACAAGTTAAATAGATCAGTCTCAAGACCCAAGAGCTCTGAAGAAATGGTTCCAAACCCGGCCCTAAACCCTAAACCCATACCAACCCCCGCCCCCCCCCTCCCAAAAACCAAAAGTAGGCAGAAATCATGGCCCAACACCCTTAAAGGGCGATTATTCTCCATACTTTTTGGGGTCCTGGTAACCCCTACGAGCCCCTAAACCTTATAAACCCCTACGAGCCTTAAGAGCCCTAAAGGAATGGCTTCTAAACACTAAACCCCTAACCCCTACGAGCCTTGAGAGCCCTAAACCGTAAACCCTAAAACCCCTCAGCCCCTAGGAGCCTTGAGAGCCTTAAAGGAATGGTTCCACCGTCGCGACCTGCGTTTGGATCCCGACCTCCGCGGGCCTACGGCCGGTAGACCCGGCCGCAAGCTGAACCCCAAACTGGGCTTAGGCCTCTTAGGGGTTGGATTATACTATAACTATAACAAGGAAGCCCCAAAATGCAGTATAGGTAATGATTAAGGCCGCTTTAGTAGGGAGGTTTATGGGTTTGGGGTTTGGAGGGTTTAGGGGTTTAGGGGTTCAAGGCTCTTTTGCGGTCTAGGGTTTAGGGTTTAGGGCTCTTGGGCGTTTAGGATTTAGGGTTTAGGGCTCTTCAAAGTTTAGGGTTTAGGGCTCTTGGGGGCTCAGGGCTTTTAGGGTTAAGACCCGTTGCGCCATCCAAGCCTAAGTCGTTCTTAGCTGCTGTTGGTCTTTTCAAGGCCGCTGTTGCTGCGACCTGAAGCCATGCTGCCTGATCCCAGGCATTCCAACTTTAAAGCCCTGAACCCGAAATCCAAAACCCGCCAGTCTCACATTTTGAAGCACTTAGCTGTCATTTACTCAAATAATCAGCCCCGCAAGCCCTACATCTACCGGATCCTGCGACACCTGACAAGAAGCTCGGGGTCAGAATTATTTGCAATAGTTGTCTCCTCAAGCTCGTTTTGAACTGTAGTCGGATATCCGGTTCCTTTTCTGATTTTTACGCCCCTTCTCCACAAGTATCTAGGCCCGAAAACCTGCTCGTCCAGGCATGGCCGACTTCCTACTTTTGCGGAGCCCCGCAGCTGCGCAAGTGGAACACAACGGCAGAGGAGGGTTCTTGGCGCTTTTGGGTTTTAGGGGTTCGGATGTCGAATGTACGTAGGGTGTCTAGGGAGTCGCCTAAACCCCTAAATCCTAAACCCAGGCCCTAAACCCTAAAAGGATGTTCAGGGTCATCTATATAAACCTACCGCCTAAACCTCGAGGGAGGCCGGTTTAGGGCGTTGGGTTGAGGCTTTGGAAGGAGAGGGTTTCGAGTTTAGGGAGATGCCCCTATGATCGTTGACCTTATCTTTACTGTTTGTGGGACGTTGATTAAACAAACAAAGCACCAAAAGAGGGCTTCGCTTTGTGTTTGGGGATTCGCAAGAAGATTCACGGTATGGGGTGTCTTGTTTTGATAGGGTTTGCTTTCTGTTGATGATATAAACCCTGCATAAACTTAATTAAGGACCCTGGACCATAGGAATTATGGTATATTCCCTATTATGGGTAATGCAGGATTTGTATCATCAACCTTTTTTCCTTCAGGGCTTCAGGAGTTGAGGGTTCTGGGGTTTGGGTGTAAGAGCTGAAGTACAGGGTTTGGGATTCAGGCTGTAGTATCAGGATTCTCCCGTTTGGGTTTTGAGTTTAAGGTTCTTCTATATGCCAGCACGACATCTAAGCCCTACGCCCAGAACCTACGCCCAAAACCTAAAAGCATCCTAAGCCCCTTCAACTAGTAACAGAACCCAAGTAAACAAGCTTAATGTAGGGGCCTTACTAATTGTCACTACTACTTTGGGCGGTTACTTATATATTTTAGTTATGGTCTAATGGGCCCCAAAACCCTGATCTAATTCTCAAGGCCTTCATTTTACGCCCCTGACTAGTCAGAGGACGTCCTGGCGGCCGCACGCGAGAGCAGCGCCGCTGAGGGGCCCCTACAAGATGGGGACCGGGGAGTTTGGGATTCAAGGTTTAAGGTTTAGGGTTCGGTTAGGGTTTATGGGTGAGTAGCGTTTCCATAGGTTTAGGACTTTAGGCTGTGAAAAACTTGGAGGATCATGGGACTTAGTAAGAAAGGTTATACCTTAAATGGGGTTATAAGTGGTTGTAAGTATAGTTACCCTAATTATAACCCTAGTTGCTAAGTCCCATGATCCTTTAAGTAGGGCTAAGGGAGTACAGGTAGCAGGGTTTAGGGTTAGGTGGTTTGGGGTCTAGGTTCAAGGGTTTCAGGGGAGGGCTTGTGATGAAACCCTACGAAAGCTCTGCTATGGTTTGGGTTAAGGCATGGACATGAACCCTGAATTCTAAATTCGAAACAGCTCTGGACCCGTATCTCACAACCTAATGTTGGATACAGAACGTAGAAAACAACGAACAGAATGGATGGCCTCAGGGTTGAAACAAGCTGGAAGGGCAAGATATTAAGATAAGTTGTGTTTTGATGCACACGCAGGGGCGTGAACGAGTTCCAATTTGCTTATGTCTTTGGAGCTCTGGGATGTAAGTTTGGGGTTTATTTTGCCACAGTTCATGGCCCGGGGTTTCGGTCTGAGGGCTCGGTGGAATTTGCAAGGCCTGGCTTACCTGACGTGCCGGCATGTGCCAGCACGGGACCCAGACCCCTTACACGATCCAACAAATGATAGTGTCTTTGCTTTTTCCTTGAAGCTGGTAGGATGCCTGGTTCGGGTTCTATCTTTTAGCTCTCGACCATTTAGGAAACAGGACTGAAACAAAGCCTTGGGCTTTGGGATATATGCTTGCTTGGGCCGAAAGCTAAACCCTGTATCCTGAAGTTTTTGACGCTCTGGGCACGTGCATGCTCGTTTTCTCCGTCAGGACAAGGGTGTCCGCATTGAGGCGGGCCGGTGGTGCCCGAGTGATACAGGGCTTGATTGGCGGGTTATCAGTAGTCGCCAGCCACCGATGAAGCTCGCGCCGGTCCGTGTGCCGCAGATGGGTTTTGGCTGGACCTGTTGAAGCTCCGGACCCGCATTCCCCCCAAACTGGAGATCCGAACTAAACCCTGAGCTTTGGACATACAGCTCGAACCTGGAACCCTAGATCCGCGGCCCCTTACTCCCAAATCCCGAACCTTCACCCTGCATTCCTCAAGCCCACAGCCCAAACCCACAAGCCGTTTCCATCTGTGGTACCGTAATAACATTGTGACCTTATTACAAATATTTTTGTATGCCTTCTTGAATTTCAGCCTTAGAGGAAACCCTTTCAAAACACAAAGAACACCACGCACAGGACCTCCCCTTAGAATTTTGAGTTTAAGGGTCGACGTCTCTGTCAGAGTGCCGCAAGCGTTTCGGAATATGCTTTTGGTATGCATGTTTTGCCAGATGTTCTTTGAATAAAGCCTTGGTTGAGGGCTTTGTAGGGTGTAGGGTTTGGGGTTTAAAAGAAGCTGTACATTTGTGCCAGACAGCATACATACACAGCCTATGCATCTGAGTGTTTCCTTACACGCTGTGTATAGTTACATGAAAGAATCCATTTCACCCCGATAAGGGTTAATTCTCAAACCTCCCCCTCATCCCGAAACGATATTATCGAAACCCTAGACCCTCCGCTTTAAGGCCCTAGACCCCTAAACTTAAAGTTATCAGGTGATTGACTCCGCGGATGGCAAAGGCCCTTTTGTCGGTCCAGTGGAAGCTTTACCTGAGCCTTGCCGCACCAAGCTGAAGTGCCCTGGTTGAGGGTAGGCCTGGGGATCTCGCTTTAATGTACATAGCGTGGTCTCGCCTCCAAGTGCTGCCATAGTAATACCAGTCGTCACCACTCCAAAAGTTCTGTGCGTACTAGTATCTTAGCGGCCGTTGTGTATACGAATTTCAGACGGGGAAACCTTACACACAACAACCTGCACTAGCTTTGGACGCCGAGAGATGCAGTCATCAAAAGTGCTCCGCAGCCTTTGGGCGAGGGCTTCAGGTTCGATCCTAGTCTCCTGGATCATCTTCAGACCCGGAAAGCCTGAAGTTAGGTTTAGGGTTTAGGGCCCTGAAAAAACAAACCTCCAAACCTCAAATCTCCGAAGCATCGCTCTACGCTTTAACTCCAAAAAACTCTCAGCCCGAAGCCTTCAGCACAAAAGGACCTAAAGTCATAAGCCTGAAACCCCAAAACCCCAAAGCCCTAGACCCCACAGCCCCTAATGCATAAGTAATATCTCTTCAAAGTCTGGTTTTCTATAGAAGTATCATAAATATAGTTGAATGTAGCCCAAAATCCCTAATAATGTGATTGAGGTCCTCATATTGCACGCCAAGACTCCAACAGGCCTAACCCAGGCTTCTGTTCAAAAGCTGATAACCTGAAGCCTGTTCTCCTCTAGGGATTTGGGGGGTTCGGGTTTTGGGATTTCTGTAGATTTTAGGAAGTTCTGGGTTTCAGTGATCAGCTCTTCGGGATCTGCGATTTCGGTGATTTGGGGGGTTTACAAGTTCAGGCTCCAGGGTTCACGGACTGGGCCAGGAAATCGAGCGAACCCGAAGCATGCCTTGTAAACCCTGATCAACGCCAAGCCTACGTTTGCAGGGTTCTTGCTCAGGGATTTCATTCAAGTTACCATGGTAAAGAAAACATATTATTGCTATAAAGTCCTATGATGGTAGCTTAATTTAAATCCCTTAACAGGGACCCAGTTTAAGGAGCACATGTTCCAGCTTAGGGGTCGAGATTACAGTTTTAATCTGCCTAATATAGGGGTCTAAATGATTACCAATACTATTTTTTTGGGGGGTCCTTATTGTAAATATATAGTGTAGTGGCCCCCAAAATCCTATTCTCTAATTATTCAGGCCCCTATATTATCGCGCTTGAGAGCGCTTTCCACAACTGTCATGTGAATGCTGCGTCTTGACCAGCCTCCTTTGGCAGGGCCATCTGCGGGACATCCGCGATCCGGCGAGGGGCTTGGAGAGCGGATGGGAGCCCCTAAAACCTCCTCAAACCCTTAACCCTAAACTGAAAACGCTCAACCCTAAACCCCTTTGCCTCAAATGCTAAAGCCTTCAAACCCATAGACATGCCCCAAGCCGCAGACCAAAAGCTTCTCGATTTGATGTTCCCCGTCAGGCAGGTACCGGCGTCTTAATGGGCTCTTTATCAGAGTTAGTACCGCAAAACCGAGTGAAATTTTAAGGCTCCGACATTACCTCTCATTGGAGAAGAGCTTGCGTCGTCCGACCTGCAGCAGACACCCCTGTTTCCGAAGATCTCTCACCAAGCCCGAAACCCCAAACCCGAAATCGAACACCCTGAACCCTATATACACGCCTGAACCCCCCCTAAAGCCTTACAGAATGCTTTTACTGCGCCGGTAGACACTAAACCCTAAACCCTAAACCCCTAAACCCTAAACTATACCCTACATGCCACGAAGGAAGCGTTCGCTCCGGCTCCGCAGATGACAGCCATGGATCTGTCGAAGGAGCCCCAAAAACAGCCCGGAGACTCCAATATCCCTTACCCAAAGAGTCCTATGTATCGATATGGTAGAATGTAATTAGGGTTTCCATTTCCATATTAGGAATTGCTGTTATGATTTAGGGAAGTATCCCCCATAGCAGTACAAAGGACCCTTAGGGTTAATGAAGGAATATACCTTCAATCATATTAGGGATCCTACGATAATGTCTGATATTCCTTAACTGAGGGATATTGGAGTCTCTGGGAGGGATATGGGTGAAGGATGTAGCTTTTGGGCGGGTTCCTTAGTATAGTTAGACTACACAACATGTACACCAGACTCAGGCTGTGAGCATTCCGTGGTCCCTGGATAAAGGTCGTTTCAAAGGAACTTTTACAAGGAAATCGTAATGAGGAACCCTCGAGAGGTAGGTTCTTTGATCTTTGTGCAGTATGCATTGCAGGGTGAGCCTTGCAAAATGTTGCCTGAGTCCAGGGGGTTTTGCGGGTGTCATAAGCTTTGCTAATGCTGTTTATATGGGATTTGCAGGGGTTTTTGCAGGGTTCTTTAAGGGTTTCTAAGGGCTTTCCATGGTCTTTTGTCGGGCTTCGGCTTCTGAAAGAGCTCTGTGAACATGCGTCTTCACGATGCGGGGTCTTTGGGAGTGCGGCCGTGACGTAACTCATAGCCTTTCGGCCGGAGACACGAAAAGCTCTAAACAAAGCCCGACAGCCAGGGCGAGAACCCTGACGTACCTCAAAATTAACCCCCAAGCTCGAAGCCCTCCCTTCGGCCTGAAGCAGCTCCAAGCTCCAAAACCCCATAGGTTGTTCAGGGCCAAAACCCCGTTTGCTGTACATGCACAGGAGCTCGTCAAAGCAGTGGTGGACGACTTTGTCGCCCTGAAGATCCACTACTTGATCTCCAACGCGCCCTTGCCTTTAGTCAGAGAGCAACTTAAGCAGGGATACGCGTATGGCCGGGATAGGGCGTATGTTTTGGGCCGTTTTACATGATCATCAAAAATTGCACATTCGTGAGTTTAAACCCCCGCCTTTGAGATCATGACAGTTGAGTGTGGTTTACTTGTCGGTGGTGTTTGTGCGTATTCAAGTCTGAAGCTTCTAAGCTACACTAAAAAGCAAGCACATTAAGCAAACACCCGCTTGGACAGCGGTTTGATGTTAATGGATCTGTGTGGAAAATAGTAGTATGAATTTGTGGATTGGATAACAGGCCGAAAATAAGCACAGAATTTGACTACCAGATGTTGCCTGGGGTGTATTTCTTCAGCTGTTTTGAGAGGCCACCCGTAGTTCAACCCGATGAGACTTACCCGTTGTGCATCCCCCGTCGTTCTGCAACGGTGGACATTCTCTGCATCGCCGATGCCACGCTCTTCGCTGGACTAGGTGCCTTCCGCCCTCCAACTTGCTCTGCTCAGGACATGATTGTTGCTGATGTGACGCGTGTGCATGCGAGCATGGTTGAAGCTGTTTGAGGAGCATCGGTTCTTCGATTGCCACATGTTGGACCAGACTCAGAACCTAGTTCTAGAGCATGAGCACAGCTTCTGTTACCCTCAGTCACAGCAACACTGCAGACGACTTGCAGGGGCACTGTCACTCGGACAGACGTCTTTCATTCACACAGCATATATACTGGACCTTAACACGTATAGCATGCGCATCAAGATGTCATTCAGAACATGTAGGGTCCCTGTCGAGTTCCTAGGGTCCTAGGGAAATGTATACACTACTTAGTTCCCCACAGGTCTCTTACACATTATCCTCGCCGTTCCTTAGTACATTTTTCGCAGCCATGGCTTTTTCCGATGCGAGGCCAACTCCCTTCGCTCCCAATTCGACTTTGCAGCCTTGCCCGACGGGCAACATGGGGAGCTACTCGCGGGACTCGGGGGACGTTCGCGTCTCGACGGACGCGAGGTTTTGCCTGTCGGCTCCGACAAGCAGTGCCCGAAGCCGTACTCCTGTTTCTTGTCTGATATATCAGATAGTACAGTTACACGATGTGTGCACTTCTGACTGCACGATGTGTGTTTCTACGCAGGCCCGGCCAGCACGAATTCTCACACGTTGGGCAGCAATGGCGTCGTCGGCCAGGCACCTCACAAAAATATCGACGAGAAGACATACATGTGTTGGGACATCGACTTTCGAGGGCTGGGCCTGACGGACATGGAGAAAAACACCACTTGCCCACGAGGTACCACAATTGCAATCCAGTGTCGTTGCACCGATGCAGCGCAGAGTAGATAAGTGGCCTTGGACGTAACTCATGTTATTGATTGTTGCTAAAGGTTCCCGGACGGTCAGCTACAAGGTTCTCCAGCCCTTGTCAATCAAAATCATTATCCAATGCGGAACACGCTGCTCCTTGTCCTCGCCGTTCTGTCGTTTGTGTTGTAGTTCAATTTCGTCAACATGCGGCTGATCATTAACCTCTACGTACTGCAGCTGTGTTGCATATGCTCCATTCGCCCTGACTGACTGGTGGTTCATCTTTAAAAATCTGCTGAGCCAAGCGGGGCAAACGCAGCGCCGCCGGACTGTCCGCCCTCGCGACGGGGAACGCCATCTTTCTCCCGACATTCAACCGCCCCAATATGTGGGACATGAAGTGGTACCATTGTTTTGTCGCCGCCGGACCTCGGCCCGTCGGATAAACTGCCGGAGTACATCGAGATGGCGAAGTACGTCTTCAAGGGCTGGTGTAGCAGGGAACTCCCGTGGCATGTGGTGACCGTCCAGTCCGGTTTGCTGGAGGCGGACAAGCAGGAGTGCGACAGGGCGCATGAGGCGGACATGAAGGCGCCGGATCCAGATGACAACCAGGCCGACACCGACTCGGAGACGGTGAGGGAGGAGATGGCGAACGTTGGACTTTGGGCCGAGGTTGAGTCGGACGAAGGACAGCAGCAGGACCAAATGCAGGACGACGAGGAGTTTGAAGATGCGGAGACGAGGATCACCTTGCGCCGGTCGATGCAGCATTCCCGGGGCACTTCGAGCAGGAAGACACGCCGGACACTGCGCGACCGGTTGATTCGCTAGAACTGCCTGGGATCGTCGACGATGGTTTCGTCGTCATTGCGGAGGAGGACTACACGGCCGTGGACATAGTGCTTCCATTCCAAGCAGGTTCCCTGGACGTGACGGAGGTGACACAGCGATGGACCCACAGGATGATTCTTAAAATTGCACAAGCCGGACACTGAGCGAGAATCGCAAAGAATCCAGCTCCAAGATGCAGCGCTGCCTGATGGAGGCTTTGTCAGGTGCGAAGACTCGTCGGACAACACCCATTCCTACTGGACACGCTTAATGTCAAGCACAGTGTGAAGCTGAGGAAGCATTCGGGCTTAAGGTGTAGCTTTGAGGTTTGGGCTTTAGGGGTTTAAGGTTTGAGTTTAGTAACTAATCAACGTTCCCGTGCTGTTGAAGGGGTGCCGCCGGGTGTCGTCGATCGTCCATGGGCTTCCGAGAGGAAATGGCGAGTTCATGTCATTCTACACGCAGGGCACTCATCTGCACGATGCATGGACACGTATGCACCCTGGAGGAGACCCCCACGGAGGACGAGCAAAAGATCAAGAAGCATGCTTCTATGGACGCACACAGGCTAGCACGCATGGAGCGATACGCCTATGTCACGCAGGGCAAGTCAGATTCCCGGTCGACGGACATTTTTTGTGCGTGGTGGCAGATGCAGTGCACGTGGGAAGTGACGATTGGCTGAACATCACGGTGTACAACCACACGACGGACAAAGTTTGGGTGTGCCCGCCGCAGGCGGGCCTTTTTTTGGCAAGCAACAGCATATTTCTGAGGCGTTTTAAGCAAGAGGCGAGGTACGTCAGAGCCTTGCTTAAGTTGACCGTTTTGGGTGCCATTTTCGTAGCTTTTGGGTCCGACCAAAATCGTTTTTCCGACGCGAGGTACGCGTATCCCCGCTCAGGCTCGGTTTGGGGCGGAGTCTTTGTATTGTATTTTATATAAAGATAGGTACGCGTATCCCCGCTCACCCCTGGGTTTCGGGATTGGCCTGATAAAGGCTCCCAGGCGCCCTTCTACTGTTGAGTAGGTACGCACAGCCTTGCTTAAGTTGACCGGGGCCGGGGCCCGTAGCGAAGAGCGCATTTTGGGCGCATTTTGGGCGCATTTGGGCCCCCGAAAAGGTACGCCAGATCCCCGCTTAAGTTGGCCGGGCGGTCCCCTCAAAATGGGTCCCTGGGTAGTTATATGCCAGCATCATTTGTTTAGCACGCTGTTCCTAAACCCTAAACCCCTAAGCCGTATGCAGTAGTTTTTAAAAGCTCAACCTTCTGATGCTCTAACGGATGAGACAGCGACTGTCATTGCAGAAGCTACAAATCTTGGAGGAGACCCCCACTGACTCCATTCGGATCGGTCGGCAGGGCTTTGTTGCCAAGGTTTTTGGTTCTGTGATCCGTTCTCGTGTCTGGAATGAATATTGAAATTCGATGGACGTCGCAGGTCAGGGCGTGTACCTGACCCTGGTCTGACGTATATAGTTAAGATATTCAGAAAATAGTTGCGTTTGGTCATGCCTGACAGCGCATACTCTGAGACTACATCGACGATAGTTCGTGCACATAAGCAAGTAAATTTTGACGAGGCTTTGATACTTGCATTTTCTTTGAAAGGTTTGTCGTGCTACTTTGTTCTGCCTGAGCTATGTATCGTCCAGGCTCATGGCCCATTTGTGCTAATCACTGCTTGATTTCCTGGCAGTGAGCTTACAACAATAAGTTCTCGAAGATATTAGTGGTGTCCCTCTGTAGTCGCTTTTAGTGGTTGCGAGCTGGGATAAGTATGTGCCGTCAGTTTTTGTGGTCAGTATAGAAGCTAGTCCCATAGCCGGTCTTCTTGCCTTAGTTCTAGTCGCCGCATTCTCACAGTTCTCCGTTTGTTGGCTCACTTATCTTGCGAGTGGTTTCGGATTGCTCTGCGGTTGCTGCAGTGACTACCTTCTGAACATGATTTTATTGGCGAGTGAAATCAATGGATGTATAGGTATTGCTTCTATTGTTCTGATGTTTTAGGGCCTTGCCAGGCCCTGTGGTCTGCAGGTTGTTTTGGTTACACAGGTGTGACATGGCTGTGTGGCCCTGCCTGAAATACCCTTGAAACGCGGTCGCTCTGTGCTTACGCTGCACTTGCTGTGCGCTTGCTCTGCGTCTCTGCAAAACTGGTGCAGATCCTCCTGATATGCATGAGTTGGGCGGTTCATTGCACTGCATCTGCAATTCGCCCTTCGCTTGTGTGGCTTGTTTCCTGTAATGGGCTTCACTTGCGCTAGAAACGCACTTGATCCGCGTTCGGTCTGTGGTTTCTCTTAACTCATGCACGCAATCATCCTTACCGCACAATCTGCCTGAACATTGAAATGTGCATCAATTGCTTTCAAAGGCACTTGTGAGCAAGTGCAGCGCGCATGAAATGCGCCTCAAAGACAGCTGAGGTGCACTTGAGACGCGCTTGAAACCCGCTTGATCTGTGATTGCTCGTTGGTTTCGTTGAAGCCCCTGCAATCCTCATTATCATTGAAATGCGCTTGAAACGCGCGTGATCTGTATTTGCTTTTGGCTCCGCTTTAAACGATGGGAACCCTCCTTACCATTGAAATGCACTTGAAATGCGCTTGAAACGCGCTTGATCTGTGATTGCTCTTTGGTTTCGTTGAAGCCCCTGCAATCCTCATTATCATTGAAATGCGCTTGAAACGCGCTTGATCTGTGTTTGGTTTTGGCTCCGGCTCCGTTTTAAACGATGGGAACCCTCCTTACGCTTGAAATGCGCTTGAAACGCGCTTGATCTGTGACTGCTCTTTTGTTTCTTTGAAGCCCCTGTAATCCTCATTATCATTGAAATGCGCTTGAAACGCGCTTGGAACGCGCTTGATCTGTGTTTGGCTTTGGCTTCGTTCGTTGTAGACTATGGAATCCTGGTTACCATGGCAATGTGCTTGAGACGAGCTTGATCTGTGATAGCTCTTTGGTTTCTTTGAAGCCCCTGCAATCCTCATTATCATTGAATCATTGAAATGCGCTTGAAATGCGCTTGAAACGCGCTTGATCTGTATTTGCTTTTGGCTCCGCTTTAAACGATGGGAACCCTCGTTACCATTGAAATGCGCTTGAAATGCGCTTGAAACGCGCTTGATCTGTGATTGCTCTTTGGTTTCGTTGAAGCCCCTGCAATCCTCATTATCATTGAAATGCGCTTGAAATGCGCTTGAAACGCGCTTGATCTGTATTTGCTTTCGGCTCCGTTTTAAACGATGGGAACCCTCCTTACCATTGAAATGCGCTTGAAATGCGCTTGAAACGCGCTTGATCTGTGATTGCTCTTTGGTTTCGTTGAAGCCCCTGCAATCCTCATTATCATTGAAATGCGCTTGAAACGCGCTTGCAACGCGCTTGATCTGTATTTGGTTTTGGCTTCGTTTTAACCTATGTATTTGGAATCCTCCTTACCATTGAACTGTGCTTGAAACACGCTGGAAGCTCGCTTGATCTGTGATTGCTCTTTGGTGTCTTTGGAAGCTCTTGTAATCATCATTACCATTGAAATGCGCTTGAATCGCCCCTGAAACGCGCTTCGGTCTGTGGTCTCCCCACAACCCCTCTTATGAGCAGACCCCTTCTTAGAGAAGCACAGACATCGTGCACATATGTGCACATGAGAGACGTCTGGTTCGGTTTAACCGCGCCAAACCTACGGACATAGGTCAGTTTAACCCAAACAGTCACAAGCCAAGCCCTCAACTTCAAGCCCTTTATGCACCATGGAAGCAAAGATGTTGCATTGGCCAGCACTGCAACACAATCCAAGTTCGCATGGAACAGCTTGGAAAAGCTGGGCCTCCAAAACATGACACATGACTTGGATTTGAGGGGTTGTGAAACAGAAACGTTTGATCCGTGGTTCCTCATTTCGATGTTAATTTCGCGACGGATGTTGAAAAATAGACAGCTCCCCAATCTTCACACATGACCTCTGCCAAAATCAGACCCGGCCCGAGCCCCTAGGTACGCGTATCCCCGCTGGTAGGGTATCCCCGCTTAAGTTGCTCCCCAATTTAGGGTTCTTGGGTTTGTTGAGGGTCTGTTTAGAGTTTAAGGCGCATGGCACGGGACAAAAGCACAACTGTTGGCGCTACCGCTACTGCTGCTGCTGCTGCTACTACTACTACTACGACTACTCCTACTACTACCACTGCTACTGCGACTTCTACTACTACTACTGCTGCTGCTGCTGCTACTACTACTACTACTGCTACTACTATTGCTAGTGCTGCGAAAGCTGCTACCGCGAAGACGAGCAAGAGGACGAGGACGAGTGCCAGCACCGGACGACCACGACATTCACTTGTGAGGGTTTAGGGATTAGGGCTCAGGGTTTACTTTTCCTCCCTGTGACAGTGGCGCTTGTAAGAAGAATGCCGCTGGACATGACATGGGCAGCATCCATAGCAAGAAACCCTAAACCCTAACGAACGAAAAGCATAGCTTCGAGTAGTTTTGGTGTGTTGGAAGATCTCATAGGCATTATCACGAATAGTGTTGCCTGGCAACTAATAGTGATGCCTGACAACAAAGAGTGGTGCAAGGCCGGCATCATAATATGTCATAGGAAGAAGGACATTCAGAGAAACACTGTCGTCGCGATAACAAGATGAGAAGATTTTTGAGCCAGCAGAATTCTGCAATGTCGAGGTGCCAACCTACCTAGACTGGCTGGTGGAGCATCTGGGCCGCTGTCGCATCCGATTTGGGGATTGAGGCTTATCCGTATCTCAGGGCTCTAACTGTTGTTGCTTCATTTGTGAAAGGACTTCATAGGGTTCTCTAGAGCTCAGGAGAACTCTTAGACTGTTAACCTTTGATCATGTTTGTTCAGGGCTTCGGGTTCGGGATTGCGAGAGTTTCGCTTCTTGCAAGTTCCAGGACCGCTGCAAACCCTAAACCCTAACCCTGAATCCTGGATGCCCCGCCCTTTAGGTAAGGGTATAGGACTTATGTGATTTACAGGGCTTATAGGGTTTATATGGATAAGGTTTAGGGTTGAGATGGTTTAGAACGTATAATGTATAACGTAAGTACTTCATATGTAGGGCCCGAGGGCCATACTTGACATGCTGTATCAAGCTTACATCCTTATCGATGCACTGATAGTGTCTCGCGTGGAGGAGGGATTGAAGTCAATCAACTGAGAGAAGGTAGAATTTCTGACTTCCCAGTTCCCTTAGGCTTGTAAGTAGTTTCGTAATAGTGATTCTGTGAGGCATTGTCAGCACTCCTCAGAGACACCTGCTCACCCAGCCGCTGTCCATGTTTCCGCTGCGAGCATATGATCTGGATCCCTAAACCTATCCGCAACTTCAATCAAATACCCCAAACCCTGTGAACGGACTCTTTCCTTCAAGATGCCCTCGGAGATTTTCCATCCCTACGAGGGTCCTGTGCCCTATATGGGAGTTTCCGGAATTAGGGGACCCTAGTACAGCATCCTAAATGGTAGGATCCTTTTTGTAAGGACTCCAAAATAAGGTACCCCGAATTTTCGGAAACTCCCATATGGGTTGCCATGATGTCGTATTAGCATCCTTTGGGTCCCCCAGGTATCTCAGCAATGACCTTCTTCCAAGATATCGGCAGGAGCATGGCCAGCCGTCAGCTTTCCTCGGGTGGTGGGTTCTCTTAACTTGGGTGTGCTAAACGGTGAAGTTAAACCTTGTCGCAAGCATTGAGGGTTGAGAGTTGTGGATTTCATTTCAGTTCCTCGGTTTTTCGTCGGGCGTTCGAAGTTCACCCAGGCAGCTGAAACGTAGCTTTTGCAGGAAGATTCCCGGCATCGGGTCTGAAGCGTCAATTGTTTCTTAGTAGCTGGGTAGGTAACCCTTAACCTTTGGATTTATACAATCCTACTACAATTCAACAGGTAACCCTTTTTGGGCTAGGGTACGCAGCCCCTAAGGTTTATATTTATCCTTTTGTTGCTGCGATTGCTGCGCGAATCTGGCTCACCAGCAATATGTCACGACCCCAAAACGTGACACAAGACTCCTACGCAAGTCCAACACCTGCCCGCATATTCAGAGGTCTCGTTCGTTCGACAGATCTTTGCTTAGAGTAAGCCCGGGAGCCTTAACCCTCAACCCTGAACCCGAAGCCCACAGCAGAACCCGAGGTAATACGGAGTTCTGATGAAATTGTATCCTCGTACAGTCCCATTCAGGTATACCTCATTGATACACCCCCCAAACCCCTTTTTGCTACTATTTCTTTGTAATAAGGTCCCCATCTTAAGCACCCAAAGAAAAGACTTCACCATGGCGCATCGCTTCTTTGGCCGGTTGGGTCTTGGCGCCACCAAGGTGGCTACACATGGGGCCGATCCCGTTTAGGGTTTGGCGACACTTCGTGGGGATTGCGTTTTTTGGTTCAGGGTCGTCTGGATTGCGTTTGCTGAGATTCTTCATGCTTGAAGGATTTAGAGGTTCAGGGTTTAGGGCTTTCGGGGTTCCTAACCCTGAGGCTCAAGATAGCCTAAAAGCCTTAATATAGTATGGTCTTTGGGCCCAAAAGCTCGAAATTATGAGTTCTTAGAGCCGAAGGGTAAGGTTTATAGGCTTTTTGGGGATTTAGGGTTCGGGGGACCGAAGGCTCAGACTTGGGCACAAGAGAATCTGTTGGTCGCCGGTTGAGACGGTTTAGGGTGTATACGTCAACCTACTAGAACCTGCTTTTCTTGCATGGTCCCTATGAATTTGTTAAGTGTTCCATATTCTTTGCCATAGTTGGGTAACATTTTACATGTTTGAGGGTACTTAAACCCAATAAGGAATAAGAGTGTACATTTTCAATCCTATCCCGACCATGAACTAGTACGCGGGTGTACCTAAACCCTAAACCCTTCTGCCCCGGGAGCACTCGTAAGGTTGCCTCGACTCATCCGACCCCAACGCAACACCGGGGTGAAGGGGTTTTGGGTTTTTGGGGGGACTTGAGGGTTCAGGGGTTTAGGGCTTAGGGCTTCGGGTATAGGGTTTAGGGGTTTAGAGTTTAGGGCTTCGGGTGTGTAGGGTTTGGGGCTTCAAGCGCAACAAGACCCAAGCCAAAGCTCAAGACACAAATACACCAATCAAAAACCCCAAGAGGCAAAGCCCATTGCCACGGAAGGCCGAAGGCTGTTGAGCCTAACCTGCACCTTGAACCCGAAAGCCCTAAACCTTCGCCCCTAGACATCGAACCTTATACCGAAAAGCTTAAGCCCCAAACCTTGAGCCCCACAATTTAATCCCTAAACTTAGACCTAATTCCAAGACCCCGAAACCCTAAACCCTAAACCCCCCCCAAACCACGGAATCCTAAACCCTAAACAAATCCAAAGCAAGTCGTCCAAAGCCTTCGGCCACGCGCGACGAGGCCGCTCTGCGAAGAGTCGGGACCGGCGCGATGCTCGGCACAGGCGCCGGGCTTTAGGGGTGCAGGGGTGTCGGGGTTAGGGTTTAGGGTTTAGGGTTTAGGGTGTAGTGTTTAGGGTGTAGGGTTTAGGGTTCGAGTTTAGGGGTTCGGGGTTCTGGCGGTTTCAGGAATCGTGAAGCCCTGAAACAACAAGTGACCCTACGGATACCTACCGGCACCTAAACGCAATAAAGCTCTTGAGTCATCTGGGCTCAGCATCCCGGACAAGACCCTTCAGCGCCCACATCTCCCCTGCCTGGAGGATCATGGGACTTAGTAAGTAAGGTTGTAAGTACCTTAATTGGGGTTGTAAGTAGTTATAAGTATAGTTACCTCAATTATAACCCTAGTTACTAAGTCCCATGATCCTTTAAGTAACCCCCAAACGCCCCTGTAAACGCACTTCCCGGCAATTACCCCCATCCAAAAAGTACCATGCGACGGCGCATGCCCTGTCAGGTGCTGCGGCCACAAGTTACCTTTGTGCCAACCGAAGGGGCCCTCTCCACCTGGTGCCTTGAGGCAAATTCGATGTAGACTGGGGCTTGGGATTGGGGGGGGTAGGCCGCACGCAGGCGGGGTCTTTCGGGCTTTGGGGTTCGGTTGTAGTTTGCGACTGGCACCCTAAACCCCAAACCCAACCCTAAGGCCCTAAGCCTCAGATGTCAAGCTCAACCCAAGACCACTGAGCCCTGAAGCCGAAACTTCGAATGTTCTACATGGGTGGTTGTCAAAACTAGGGTCCCTTTTTGGGTCCTCATTATAATACGGCACCTAATATTTAGGGTACCCAAAAAGGGGCCATAATTTTGACAACTACCCACGTCTGCCCTTGTAGGGATTTTAAGCAGAAGTTATTGACGCATTGAAGCAGCTGCACCGAGAATGGACAAGGGAGTGATTGTGATTGTGATAGGGATCGTCACAGTGACAGTGGCAGTAACAGTGCTAGTAGTGGTAGTAGTAGTAGTAGTAGTAGTAGTAGTAGTAGCAGCAGTAGTAGCAGTAGTAGTAGTGGTAGTAGTAGTAGTAGCAGTGGCAGTAGCAGTAACAGTAGCAGTAGCAGTAGCAGTAGCAGTAGCAGTAGCAGTAGCAGTAGCAGTAGCAGTAGCAGTAGCAGCAGCAGCAGCAGCAGCAGTAGCAGCAGCAGCAGGAGTAGTAGTAGTTGTAGTAGTAGTAGTAGTAGTAGTAGTAGTAGTAGTAGTAGTAGTAGTAGTAGTAGTATCGCAGCAGCAGCAATAGCAAGAGTATGTGCTGCCTTGTCCGTCCACGAAATCCGAACAGAAATCGTTCCTTGGGTGCGTTTCTTGATCGTCATGCCAAGGAGAGTGCTGCAGGTCTTGAAGAACGAGTCCGCTTTTCGGCTGAAACCAGGGCCTTCAAAGGGTCAGCTCGAATTTTGGGACGGTCAACCCTGGGCCCCAAACATTGACCCCAAACCCCATGAGGATTTGTCAGGTCAGGAGGAGGTAAGCCTAAACCCCAAACCCGCCTCTTTGCCTGTGGGTGTTGACAGGATAAGGCATTCTTGGGACCTATACCTCGAAGTGGTTTGTAGCAACGCAGACCAATCGGTCCCTAAAGAGCCCCCAAAAAATCCTGCCGAAAGACCCAAAGCCCTAAACACCACCGAACCCCATGAACTCTCATTCCCAATTCCTAATACCCGAGGCTTGAAGTGAGAGTTTCGAAGTTGAAAAGGCACAATCGCAAACCCTGATAAAAGCATCAAGATTTCAAGTTCTCGTTGTGTTGTAAAGATGGGGGCCAAAATAACTACCAATACTATGTTGGGGGTTCCTTATGATAACTATAATATAAAGGGCCCCAAAACCCTATTCTTATTCATGCCCTATATTCAACCCTTACAGTAACCCTTCTTATACCCTTTAAATGAACCCTATTCTGATTATTGAGGCCCCTAAATCATAGTATCCCTTTTATCAAGATGACCCTGAAACCCCTAAACCCTAAACCATAAGCCCTAAACCCTAAAAACCCTAAACCCTGAAAACCCCTAAGCCCCTAAACTCGGACAGGGCTTTTGGAGACCAAGCTACGCTCCTTGGAGCTCAGCGACCAGGAAGAGATACGGGCAGCTGGGCCATTCCAGTACAAAATTTAGGGCTTAGCGCTGAGGGTTTAGGGGTGGGGGCTTAGGGTTTGGGGTTTAGGGCTCAGGGTTTGGGGTTTAGGTTTTAGGGTTCAGTCATGGATGCAAACAGATGATGTCAAGCTGAGATCCACTGTTTAAGGCAAGGTGTCGAGGGTATTGGGGTTTTCGGGTTTCAGGTGGTGTCTTTGAGGCCAATGTGTCGCATTTACATTCGGGATGCTTTCCGGTAAGGTTTGTTAGGGTGCATACGGATGGTAAGAGCAACTGTAAGAGATGAGAGTTCGACTTTTTGGCTCCAGAAAGGCTTGTGTATTTCCAGCAAGTCTTAAGCATACCCTAAGCCTTAAACCTAAGCCCTAAACGAGGGGCGGAGCCTGAGTAAATTTTGGGGTTCTGGTTGCACGAGCCGCACATAGCAGGCTTCAGGGTTTCGGGTGCCGGGTTAGGATTTGGGGTTGTCTGACACAGTTTCACACGGTGCTTCGCTACAACCGCTCCATTCGCAGGCTCGCAAATTCAGATGCATACATGTGCATATGCTTGCCTGAGCAGATCTTTCGCTTACTCGCGACATCATCACCCCCAGCATAGAAAACCCACCGATCTCAAAGATCAATGCTGCACAACACCCAAGTTCACGCCAGGACTTCGGTGTCTAGAACAACTCTTTCCTCACCTCACCACCAGAAACCAGAGTCTGAAACTTCGCTCTAGAAACCTTATAACCCCAAAGATTATAAACTCTAAGTCCTATAACCGAGAGAACCCTAAACCCTAAGCCATAAGAACTCTCAACCCTACCAGCCCTAAACTTAGAAAACCCGAAACCCCGTACAAAACGCTTACCCATTGGCTAGCCACTAGGTACTGCCCTCAAGCCGCAAGCTTTTACAGTCCCTGATATCTTTGCAGAAGCGTCGAAGCACCCCTTACAAACCCTAAACCCCTGCAGCCCAAAGCCTAAAAGCCTTGAACCCCTAATCCGTCAACCCCGAAACCACTAAACCTTCCAGACGAAAAAATCTGATGGACACCTGTCAACAGCCTAAACACCTTTTTTCCAAGCCTCTAAGATTCACTGTATCTTAGGCCGTGGCGACGCTGAAGATGGCTGCCGCTCAGCATGGACTGGACATCTCAGGAGGTGCATGGACCTTGTAGCGACTCGTTTTTCGAGTATGTTTTAATAAGGGTTCCACAGTGTTTAAATGTGTTTGGTATCAGGAGCCTGAAGACTCAGGATAGGGTTTATGAGGGGGTTTCACAGACAGTGCTTGTTTCCAGGGTTTCTAGCGGAAACTGTGGCTTGAATAATTGGGATAGGGCTTGTGGCTATCTTGTAGTCTGAGAGGGCTAGTATAAACCTTCTAGTATCCTAGACCCTAACTCAATACCCTAAACCCTGAACATCTATAACAACAGAAGCTGCCTGAAGGATGTTTGCAAGAGGATGTTTGCATGTTTTTCTGACTGCTCGATTGTGTTTAGGGCTTACGGCCTCGGGTGTATGTCCCTGGGGATCGAGATTCGAGCGATGCATCCTCAAAGCCAGTGGATATAGCATCCGAAGACACCTCTGAACGTTAGGCCCTTATTCCCTTTTTGGGGGTTTAGGTTCCCTTATAACACCCTTAAAACCGAAAAGGGCACCCTTTTATTCCTAGGTTACTCTTCGGTCTAGGTAAAGTTAAGACCACACGCAGCGTTCCATTAACCACAACCCCGTGACAGGTACCATTCGCCGCACATCCTCTCGCTTCTGCCTGGGTGTCGAGCATGGCGACTACAACGGAGCCTTGACTTGTCCTGCATTCCTAGCAACCTGCCGTTTTAAGGAGTTATATACAGACACCTCACCAATGAAGCCTCAACTTTCTGGGCTGCAGGTAAGGCCAGGATCCTCAGGCTTCCACGCCTCAAATTTTGCCCACACCCTCGAACCCGTACGCCCCAAACCATAGACTGAACTTTAATGCCCTATGCCCAGTTGTGCGCCAAACCTTGAAGGCCTCGTAAATCCCAAACTCGAAAGAAGCCTAGACATTGTGCAAGGAACGGAGCTCTTCGGCGTTGGCACCGATCGCTTTATCTGGCTCCTGGGCCGGTGATTTCCGTGCTGTCAGGGCTTTTCGGGCTTTGGGTTTCAGGGTTTGGGTAAGCGGTACGCGCCGCAGTCTCCATGGCTGTCGGGCTACATGTTGCGGGCCGTGGGTTTAGGCTTAAGCTTCGGGTCAGGGCCTAAAGAAGCTCACCAGTGTCATGCGAATAGGACGCTGCCTCCGTCGAATGCCGAGCTGCAGAGCGCTATGTGCGGCCTTTTTTGAGTCTATTCGGAGCATCTCGTGAGGCTTTGGG
Organism: Symbiodinium sp. CCMP2592; assembly: GCA_905221615.1. Taxonomy (NCBI): domain Eukaryota; class Dinophyceae; order Suessiales; family Symbiodiniaceae; genus Symbiodinium; species Symbiodinium sp. CCMP2592. The sequence goes on from CAJNDT010003246.1 coordinate 263,779, forward strand.
CTCACTGTGTAGTCCTTCCTCACACCTGGGCTCATAAGCCCTTGTTGCTACTTCCAGACAGCACAGCAGGTGCGAAAGCATGCTAGAGTCTTGAAAAAGGCACGCTGGGGGCAAAATCCAAACAGCCCAGGCTCTGCAAAGCTACAATGTTGAGCCATGACGCCATGAAGGCGAGTCCCTACAGAAGCGAAGCTCCCAACAGGAGTCGTGATGCTTAAGCCATTAACAACCAAGGGCTACCTTCCAAACACCAAGCCAAAAGCAAACTGCTCGCTAATTGAACATGAAGCCCGGAACAGTAGGCCATGCTATCTAAACCTGAACAACCTACTCTCTCATTGCGGTGACCCCACGGCCAAAGGTTAGCTTTCAAGCCGAACAACTCGGGAAAGATTCGGATCTACAGCTCCGGGCTAAGTGGATTCATGTTCGGGTCTTATACGCACGTATAGAAGTTCACAGTGCTTTACGGTGTTTGTAGGGGCTTGTAGGGTTTTGCGTTCTACACTTCGTTTCGGGATTTGGGGGGCAGGGTTTAGCGTGAAGGTTTCCGGCTAAAGTTTCAGGTTTCAGTTCGAGGGTTCTGGGGCTTCGGCTTCGCTTGGCAGTGAAGGTTCATTCCTTCAGGAGGTGTAGTAGTTAGTAGTGGAGTGGCTCGTTGCGAAAAGGGTTTGGGCTCTTGGAAGTAAATATCCCAACCCCCGGCATCAACAACGACAACAACAGCCACAACAACAGCAACAATTAACATCAGCGTATGAGCCCTAGTAACCAGTAGCGACAATAGCCGAGCAAGTGCAACCGTAACGACAAGAGCATCATCGAAACCACCGGCGGCCGCGACAGCAGCAGCAGCGGCGGCAGCAGCAACAACAAGGACATTTTGTCCTTCATCATCATCGTTATCATCACGGCCATTGTTTGTCATCAAGACCATCATCAACGTCATCGTGAGTGTCATTGTCATCGTCACCATCACGATCATCATCATCATCGTCGTCATCACCATCATCGTCAGCGACATCATCATCATCACCATCATCATCATCACCATCATCCTCGTCATCATCATCATCATCATCATCATCATCGCGGTCATCGTTGTCGCCATCATCATCTTCTTCGTCATCATCAGCACCATCACCAATGATGGCATCAGCAGCAATGCCTACAACAGCAACAACACTAATTCCGCCACCAATATCAACAAAACCGCCACAACTAGAAGCAGCAGCACCACCACCGACATCAACGCCAGAAAGAGGTTCGACCACAACAGCAGGAAAGATATCAACATCAGCGAACCGGACCCCCCCCCCCCTAAACCCTAAACCCTAAACCCTAAACCTCTAAACCCCTAAACCCCTAAACCCTAAACCCTAAACAAATCGCAACACATGCCGAGGCCAGAACTTCCCCGATGCGGGTGTCGTGGAGTTCACACCGGGCAAGGTCAGTTGTCCCGACGGTAAGGGAGTTTCCGAAAATTAGGGGGTACCTTAGGGTTCCTTTAAAGGGATCTATTAGGGTTCCTTTAAAGGGATCTATAAGGGTTCTATAAAGGGCTTAGGGTTTAGAGTTTCCGAAAATTAGGGGGTACCTCCTTTGGGGGTTTCCTTATAATAAGGATCCTACTGTTTAGGGTGCTATATTAGGGTCCCCTATTTTCGGAAACTCCCATAAGGGATGGGGGTAGGATTCATGAGTTCGGGATTTGGGCTGGCGGTTTAGGTGTTGCCCTTGCCAACGATCTAGTGCTGACCATGCTTGCTCAATGTCCTCCTTTCCCAACCCGACCTGAGAAAACCAGGGACAGACACAGACACGGGAAGATCGACATTTGAAGAAACTTCGGGATTCAGTCTTTCTACATCAATCGTAACTGAGTCAAATATTCATGTGTTATGCACATGTATGGTTGCCCTAGAGTGACCAAGCCTTGCAATATGGCGTGCTGGTTTCCGTTTTCGCATTTACAACCTTCTCGGACCAAGCTTTCTCCGAGATTCTCTCCGCTGCACGTTAAACCGGACATCCTAAACTCTCATGCACTTCACCCGAAGACCCAGTCCGACCCTGTACTGCCGAGCTCTGAAAACATCGTAATACTACTCTCCCCTGACCGTCCTTAAATTTTTACATTTCTAAAGGATAGTCATGCAGAGTCGAAAGGTTCTTTAACCCGAGCATTAGGTTCCAGCGCCGAAGTCTGCAGAGATTTCAGAGACCTGGGCAAGGCCTTTCTTTGAGGAATATCATGGGTTTAGGGTGTAGGAACATAGGGCTTAGGGTCTCAGAATATAATGATAGGAATAATGGGATATAGGTGTTTTGGGGAGGATTCAGGGTGTTGGCATTCTTTGGCTCCGTGTCTGGAGTTGAGGTTGTAGTGTCGGGCTTGTGGGTTTCAGGGTTTTGGGGAGTTGAGGGTTTTGGGGTTTAGCTCGGAGAGACTCTAGGCTTTAGGGTTTCGGGCTTAGGCTTTAGGGTTTAGGGTTGACGGTAGGGTGCAGGGGTTTTCGGTAGTTTGCAACTCTTGGGAAAGTATAGTCGACAAAAAACTCACACAATCCGTTTTGAGGGGTCCTCACAGCGCCGTGCTGTTCCGGCCCCTAGATCTTGAATTCTTGCACCCATCTCACAAGCTGCACAGCCATGTCATGAGCTAGATGCGAGTGTAAACCCTAAACCCTAACCCCCCTAAAGCCTAAACCCTAACCCCCCCCCCCCTAGCCAAAACCCTGGCTTTGCATAAGTTGCGAAGCCAAGCCCTGAAGCCTTCCGCCTGTGCAGCAGGCGAACCCCTAACCCAAAATCCCGAAACCTCTAGAAAGACGGTAAGCCCCGAAACTCCTAATTCGACCCTAAACCCTTAACCCAAACCTCTCTTGCTGAGCAGGTTTCCTTACGGCGTGGAGCATGTCCTGCGCAAGCATGACATTGATACGGCCTGCGGGTTCGATGCCGTGCCGCTCGCCGTCGGTGTCGTAGACTCTAAAAGCTAAATAGCTGCCCGTGGGCTTGGAACGAGAGAGGTGTAGAATGAAGCAGCATGCACATCCGTCGACAAAGCATGTATGGCCGCATTAAGGCGTTGGCAAGGCATGGGACTCCGACGTAATCCTATCCAACGATTGGCTACATGGCATGTTCTGCCAAGCTGTCTTGGCTCGACAGCCTCTAAGGTTAACGGACTGTGCTTCTGTAAGTTGGTAATATGGGGGGCCTCCATAATTACGTTAGTATTTTGGGGGCTCCTTATTCACATTATAGTATGATATGCCCCAAAACCCTAGTCTAATTATGAAGGCCCCAATATTCTCGCTTGTGCAGCCAGCTTTGTGTGATCACGTTCGCCTTGTACTTCGGCAACCGAACATACTTTGGAAACCGGAACTACAACACGAAAGTGGTTCAGCGTCAGTGAATCAACTGAGATCACAAGCATTGTACTTAAAACTGTTACGTGTGTTTCTGGCATCCTTGTGACTCATGTGGTTACTCGGAGTCCCTATAAAGCCACACTTTGAATAGCATATCCCGGAGCTCGCCCCTGTCTTAGCAACCTGCGGTCGCACGACTTCCGCAGACCTTGAAGCCGAAAGCACAAGTTTGAGGCATCAGTCCTGAATGCCCAAACTCACTACACTTCGGTCTAGAGCTTAGGATGTTAGGGATTTGCAGAATGAACAACACCCAAACTTATGCTGTATTTACACCCACACTTGACTCTGCCCGGAACTCGAGACGTCGGCTTCCTGACAGAGGTTGGTGGGCAACATTCCAGGTGGCGGAATGTCCCGCTCTGCATCACTCGCCGGGTCCTTGGTCCAAGGTCGTTGGGGGTTAATATAGTGGCCTAAACAATTACCTGTACTATTTTGGTGGTTCCTGATTATACTTATAGTATAATGGGCCCCAAAACCCAATTCTAACTATAAAGGCCCCTATATTCTGCTGATTCACTGGTTTTCGTGCCCCCTATCTGTGCAAGAGGGCCGTTTTCCTCAGGTGGGGCATAGGAAGGAACATGCGAAACCCAATGGTGATTAATTTCTGCATAGGGTGTGCTGCGCCGTGGATGTTTGGCGTCTGGGGTTCAGGGCGGGCTAAGGCAAGGAAAAGACCGGGCCCATGATGGGGGAAATAGGCCAGTATCCCTGAGATTGGGCTGTTTGCGATACCCTAAACCCTAAACCCCTAAACCCTAAACCCTAAACCCCTAAACCCTAAACCCCCAAACCAAACCCTAAACCCTAAACCCCTAAACCCTAAACCCCTAAACCCTAAACTGAAGCGAGCTGCGGGTGCTGCGAATAGCAGCAGCGAGCGTGCCGAGGCGTCAGCGAGGCTGGCTCCAGAGCTGGCGCGACAGGCGCAGCGAAGGAGCCCAGCACCGGCCCAGGTGCTGGCGCACGCGACAGGCGTGCTGGTGCATAAGAGAAATTTTTGACCCTAAACCAGGAAGGACTCCTTTTACTCTGCCCTGGCCCTGGCCCTGCAGCCCTGCCCTGGCCCTGCCCTGCTGCCCTGCCCTGCCCTGCCCTGCCCTGCCCTGCCCTGCCCTGCCCTGCCCTGCCCTGCCTGCCCTGCCCTGCCCTGCCCTGCCCTGCCCTGCCCTGCGCCCTGCCCTGCCCTGCCCTGCCCTGCCCTGCCCTCCCTGCCTGCTGCCCTGTGCCCAATGTCCTGCCCTGCCCCTGCCGTGTTGTTGCTGCCCTGTGCCCTCTACGCACCGGTGGGTTTAGGATCTGGGCCCCCGCCAGACCAAGCCACAAATCTTGATTTTGGGCCACCGCCAGACCAAGCCACAAACCTTGAACAAAACCCTAAACCCGACAAAGGTCATAGACTGGGTGGGCGGGTAGGGCGAGAGCGTTGAACCTAGGCGCACACCACAACACACGTCTCGCGTGGTGGTGTGCGCGGAGCATCGACACACCCCTAAACCCTAAACCCTAAACCCCTAAACCCCTAAACCCTAAACCCTAAACTGCATTGATCTCGGCTGGCTGCACGGTTTCCGGATCTGGGCTTCACGTTTGGTGATCGGCGAGGCCGGGACCAGATGAGAGTTTCCGAAATTTTTGGGGTCTTTATGCTTAGAACAGGGTTCCTTTAAAGAGCTCCTTAAAGGGGTCTATAAGGGATCTACAGTAATTTTAAGGGGCCTTGATATTTGGAAGTTTCCGAAAATCGGGGACCCTAGTATAGTAACCTAAATAGTAGGATCCTTGCCCCTAATTTTCGGAAACTCCCATATCATATTCATTAAAACCCCTGCAGGGTTATCCGTCGGAGCTGGTTCCCCCCCCCCCGAAGCTTTCTCTGCTGAGGTGATTAACCTCATGCTGACAATGCTAGAGGCCGGGATTTTTTTCGCTCGTCAAGTTTTCTGTCCAAGCCTCAATAAGGTTCATCAATCCGTAAACCATTCTAAACCTTTGCGTCTCTATTCCGCTTAGTTAGTTGCGGGGTTCAGGCGTTAGGTTTCAGGCGGTTTCGGGTTTGTGATTCAGGCCCTGTGCTTTCGGGGTTTTGGAGGTGCTTCTTAGTGGTTAGGGTGTGCAGGGTCTGTCTTGCAGGGTTTTAGGGTTTAGGGCTGCAGGGTTTGACGGTTTAGGGTTTAGGGTTAACCCTAAAACTTGGAGCTGTGCTCTATCACGTTTTGAGCCCGGCTCTTTACAAGAAAGCCCCTATTGCTTTTAACCCTTATTCCTGGTGGTTTAACCCTTATTTCTGGAAGGATTTAACCCTTATTTCTGGGGGGGGTGGCCCTTATTCCGGAAGCATTTAACCTTATTTCTGGTAGGATTTAACACTTATTTCTGGTAGGATTTAATGCTTATTTCTGGTAGGATTTAACCCTTATTGCTGGTGGGATTTAACCCTTATTCCTGGTACGGTATAATCGTTACTTGTGGTAGGATTTGATCTTCCTGTGGGATTGAGCCGGATGACCCCAGCTTGTGTTTGCATACATTGCGAGTCGAGTTGACAAGAGACAAATACGCATCCCGAAATCCAGACTTCAGGGCCAATATTTGAGCCTGGAGCGGGCTTTTGTGTCCCAGGATTTAACCCTTATTTTCCCCAGAATAAGCGTTAAATCCGGACCAAGAAATAAGCGTTAAATGCCCAGCCCTTATAGGGGATTGAAAGAATTTAGCGACTATTTTTTCACCGGGATTTAACGCTTATTTTGGGGCAAATAAGGGTTAAATATTTGGTAGAATCCGGGCCTGTCGCAGCCTCCAAGGGAGGGTCCACAATCCGCAGATTCCGCAACGCACCGCCACCATCACCAACAACAACAATCTCAACAACCACAACAATCACAACAACCGTAAGAAGGGTGAAATAGCAAGCAAAATATGGGAGAAATGCCGGCGAAAGACGGGTCAAATCGCCGGCAATAAGGGTTAAAGGCCCGGCAAAATAAGGGTTTAACGCCGGCAAAATAAGCGTTAAATGTCATGCAGAATAAGGGTTAAATATCGGCAAAATAAGCGTTAATGTCCGGCAGAATAAGGGTTAACTATCGGCAAAATAAGCGTTAAACGTCCCACAGAATAAGGGTTAAATATCGGCAAAATAAGCGTTAAATATCGGTTAAAGAAAACGTGCTAGAGCCCATTCCCAACCTAAAACCCTAAACCCTAAACCCGAAAATTAAGGCTTCAGGTTGTCGGGTTTTTTATGGCTTTGACTAGGGGTTTGGCGGCCCCGAGGATGATGTCGCTTAGACTCGGTTCCTTTAAAGGGATCTATAAAGACTCTATGTATAGGGTTCCTTTAAGGGATCTATATAGGGTTTAGGGTTTAGGGGTTCCTTCAAGGGGTCTTAGACTTCCAGAGCCCGAGCCCGAGCCCGGCTGTAGTAGTCCTACGCAAATTAAAGGATCCTGGACTTGGTAACCAGGGTTCCTTTAAAGGGATCTACAGGGGTTCCTTAAAGGGATCTATGGGGTTTAGGGTTCAGGGTCTACTCAAAGGATCTTGGGACTTAGTAACTGGAGTTTTGATTAGGGTAACTATACTTGTAACTACTTATAACCCCAATTAAGGTACTTATAACCTTACTACGCCCCGATCCTCCATCCAAGTAGGTAGTATCCGGGAGGCCCCTTAAAGGGACACCCTTCGTAACCCTACCTCTGGCTCTCTTAAAAGGGACCTGATTGAGAGGGTCTACACCCCCAATTTTCCCCCTAATCCTAGCCCCCAAGTAGAAACTCCTGAGCAGATCCTCAGATCTTACTCCCGCTTGGGTGCCTTACGACGGGTTTACAGGAGAAACCCAATAGTTGGAAACCCAATAGCCTGAATGCTTAGGGGTAAGATATAGGGAATCCCAGCACTGTTTGGCCTTAATACCGTTTCCAACTTTATGGGGGTTTACTGTAGTCATTCTCCAGGCGTTTGCGTTGAAACCCTGCAGTCCCCAACCCCAACGCGGCCGAAGGTGAACAAGAAGAGCCTGCCAGAAGGAGATTTCCGAGTTGCACCATGGTACTTGATTAAAGCAGAGACAGCATGAAAGTAGAGCTATAATCCCTAAACCTTAAAGCCTTAAAGCCTAAATCCTACACCCAAGACTTCCACCCAAGTAAGAGTGTCGTGTGAATTCTTGGACTTACAGCTTGGCTTGGGGGCCTCCTTCGCGCTTCGACTCTCTGGTTGTGGCCTTTGTCACTGGGAGGATTCGGGGCTTACTCTAGTAGGGCTTTTGGGTTTAGGGGTTCAGGGTTTAGGGGCTTTCTGTAGGGTTTTGGAGCAAACGGTTCGTTGCAACTACTCAATAGTAATAATAGTAACAATCGAAATCATAGCAATAATAGCAATAGTAGTAATGACAGTAACAAAATGATTGACAACTTCTTTCCGGCTTGACAGCGTCGGGCTCGGCTTCGGGCTTCGGCTTGGGGTCGAAGAGTTTTGGGTGCGGGAGGTTGGGTTTAGGGTTTGGGATTTAGGGTTCAGGGTTTAGGGTTTAGGGTTCGGGGTTTAGGGTTTAGGGTTTAGGGTTTAGGGTTTAGGGTTGGGAAAGGCTGAAGAGGCAATCCAAATCGAAGCAAACTCGAAGGTCACCATGGCGCAGCAGGTGGAGAATGACTACATCGGAGCCTCGTCGGCACAAGCTGCACGGATCCGCGGGGTTCGGGGTTATGGTCTTCATGTGCAGCGAAGGCTGCCATTTATGGCTCACGGTTTGAGATTGCTATACACATCGAAAGGCTGTATGTTTGGAAGTGCACGTTTGCATTGAGGTACATAATCATAATGCATATGCGTGCGCATGCCGATCTCAACCCTCCCATAAGGAACGCCCTGTGGCAACCTGGACCAGATCATGATCTACTATGCCAAGACGGGCATGGGCACACGCTACGACCCAAAGACGAAGCAGGCCGCTATTCACGTACTGGTGCCTCTACAGTTGTTGACATAGGCCCGTCATACTTGCATACGGTGTCGTCCTGGTCTCATGTAGTCCGACGGCCCCTGCCTTCTTTATCATGTTGATGATTCCTATTATAAGGGCATAAGGGTTCAGGTTTTGGGGTTTGGAGCGGCTAACCAGGAACTGCTCAGACTTAGTTCCAGCTTCGTAGCATAGATTCAAACACCCAAACCTCATATCGGATCGAGACCCCAAGCCCTGAAGAACCCTACGAGCCCTAGCAGCGAGGTGTCCTACGTGCCGCTCGGCGTGGACACAAACGAGTTCAGAATAGCTGCTCTGGACACTGGTGCTCTGGCAACACCCGAGGGGTTTAGGGTCTAGGGTTTCGGATTTACCGTTTCTGGATGTTTCTGGTGTGCAGAACCCAGGCACAGTAGGGTTTATGTTATATAGGTACTTCGGATCGCTTGGGAAATGAAGGAAATGAGCCCCTTGCTTGCGGTTGATAGGAGGTTATAGGGTTAAGGGGTTCATGGCTTGAAAGTTGGGTGTCGCAAACCGAGTAAGCCTTACAGCCCTGAGGTACCGTCCGCCATGGTTTGGAGAAGACCACCTACGCTGTGCGGGTGAAGGAGTGCTTGAAGTGGGTTGTGTATCTTGATCGGGTTCTGTCAGCGGTGGGGGTCGTGCTGTGAAGCGGTTTCGGGTTAAAGTCCTTTTGACTTCTCGGGGGGTTGGAGCGCTTAGGGTTTTGCACCCGGAACCAAGGCATCAGCAGCATCATCGTTCGGCCGTTTCGAACTGGGGCTCAAAAATGGGAAGAGCTAAGAGTGCAGCAAGAGCAGCACCCACTGCTCCTTCATGTTACGGCCTCGGAAGAGGAAACGCCAGAATTGGGCACCTTCCTAAGCCCAGTTGAAAGCTTGAACGGCTTCGCTGAATTAGCCCTAAACCCTAAACCCTAAACCTGCTGCAGCCCTGGCCTTCAAGTTAAAACCCGCCAACCCGAAATCCGAGAAAGGAGTGCCGTGACTTCGTCGCACTTCTTCAACAGAAACTGGGCTCGTGTTAAGGGGATTTATTTGAGTTACCATAATAAGGACAGGCTATATTATTTACTGTAGATCCCAGTTCTGATAACTTAGCTTATGTAATTCCTTACCCTAAACCCTAAACCTTAACCTTAACAACTAGGACCTAGAGTAGGCCCTTATTCCCTTTTTTAGGGTTCAGGTTCCCTTTTTTAGGGTTCAGGTTCCCTTATAAGCCCCCTTAAACCAAAAAGGGCACCCTTTTTATTCCTAGGTTACTCTTGGGTCTAGACAACAACCCAGGAAGGGCTACAAGCTCCAGAGCCTCGGTGATGTGAAGGATCGTGCCACTTACGAGCCTCAGCTTGGTTACATTCAACCTTTAAGGGTCCCTTTAAAGGGATCTATAGGGGTTCCTTTAAAGGGATCTATAGGGGTTCCTTTAAAGGGATCTATAATGGTTCTAGAGTGGAGGATCATTGGACTTTGAAAGCAAGGTTATACATAAGTGTCTTAATTGGGGTTATAAGTAGTTAGAAGTATAGTTACCCTAATTATAGTTACTAAGTCCCATGATCCTTTAAGTAACCCTAAAACCCCTCTTATAGTATAGAGCCCTTATGGATCCCTTTTTAGGAACCCTTCAAGGAGCCCTAGTTACTAAGTCCCATGATCCTTTAAGAAGGGGAGGATCCGCATCAAGCTCCCCAAGAGCATCTGATTACATAGAACTTCTTAGGTTTGTGCAGTTCTGCATAGTGGAAGGCATCAGGCATCAACACACATGTTTTTTGAGCCCAGCTAAACCCTGAACCCTAAACCCCGGCTCTTTTTTCGAACCCTAAAATTTTGCGGTTATGGGCCAGGGATGCGTAACCGGGTTCCTATCCTCTCCGAGCCCCCAAAATCGTGCCATATGGGGTCTAAGGTGGTCGTGCTAAGCTGCAGCTTTTTGCAGCTAGCAGTCGGATGAGAAACACGAGTGCGAAGGCTACAAGCAGCTCTGGATTCGGAAGCCAACCCTCAACCCGGCGCAGGATGTCAGGTTGTAGTATAGGGGGACTGAACAATCGGCAACAGTTGTCCCTTCGCTTCTAGGCCCCATGTAACTGTACACGCTAAGACTCCTAGAACCCTCTAGCTTTCTTGAGGCCCCCGTATCACACCCCCATAGTTTTGCTTTCGTGGATTTCAAAGCCCTTATACAAACCCCATTCCAATCTCAATTCGGGCCCCATATCACGCCCCAAGAGTTTTCCTTCCTAGCGCTTAGATGACTCCAGCTTACCAAGCCCTAAACACTACTCTAATTTTAACAAGGTCCCATATCACCCCCGGAACTCTGAGCAGCCCAGGACAAGATTGTCGCCGAGTTTGGATCATCTCATCCGGATCACTGCCTTCGACTGGAGTACCTTTTCTTTGCGCAGGAGGGACAGGGTGAATGATGCATCCCAAGAACGAGGTGAATCCAGAAGTCATGCAGAAGTTGTTTGGGAGTTGTACACACACAATGACAAGCACGTCTATAGCTGCACAACCCGCAGAAAACAGGTGCTTATGTACACGTTGGGCTCCTTTGTCTAGCAGTTTCTGTATGTGGCAGTAGCACGATCAATAGCTAGTGATGACGAGGCGGATGATGATGATGATGGTGATGATGGTGGTGATGATGGTGATGAGGAGGATGCTGAAGATGGCGGTGGTGTTGTTGAATCTTAAGGGCTATAAGTTCATGAGCATCACGACGACGACCATGGTTGGATCACTTTGCTTCTGCTGCAGTTGATCTTCATGTCTGATGCTGCTGGTATTGATAGAGAGCTCTCTCCCGTTTGCAGACAGGAGCGTTTCGAAGCGATGGTGCAAGCCTGGGCCGCAGGCAACATCGACGAGGTGGCACCTCTCATCTCAGTTGAGGTTCCATATCATCAAGAATTAGTCCTATTCTCGCCAGGAGCAAAGCCCTGCACCCTCCCCCCCCAACAAAAAAGACTACACCCTAAACCCTAAACTCTAAAAGCTAAGCTTAAACCCTACACCAAGCCCTACACCCCAAAAACAAAGCCCGAAACCCCTTAAACAACCCGGAGCAGGTCGGCGCGACGTTTCGGCGTGATGGCATTGGCCTTCGCCAGCCGGCCCTAAGATGTGGCAGGGTTCGGTGCTTGGAGGTTCATGGGCAGTGATAAGTGGGGTTACAAGTGGGGTAAGTATACTTATAGCCCATATCAGGGCACTTGTAACCCTACTTATAACTACTCATGAACCTCCAAGTAGAGACATGTGAAACTCTCACCAGTCTCAGGATCGACGGGACAAGCCGTTCTGTGAGGAGTGTCATAGGGTATAGGTTTCGGGTTTAGCGTTTCGGGTTCTCGGAAACATCGGCCAAGGGCGTTGTGCCACAAACGCTACACTACATGAACATGGGTCACCAATACTTCGCGCGCGCCCAAAGTTTTGCCTAAACCAGGCTTAAGCCCCATACTTGGAGGATCATGGGACTTAGTAAGTCAGGTTATAAGTACCTTAATTGGGGTTATGAGTAGTTATAAGTATAGTTACCCCGATTAATTATAACCCTAGTAGTTACTAAGTCCCATGATCCTTTAAGTACCCTAGAACCCCCAAGAACCCCGAAGCCGCCCAAATCCCTGAAGCCCGAAGACCCCTCAATCCCATACCACCGAAAGCCGTTAGATCCTTCAGAAAATACCTATTGTAGTTCCTTTCTTTTGGGGTTCATGTTCATCCCATCGTAAGCAAAGGCGAAGCTTTTGAGGAAGTTCATGTTAACCAAAAACCATAATTATAGGATCCTAACCATAGAACTGGCTAACCAAAAAAGGGAACTACCATGGAGGCTAGAGGTACCCATAGGCCCCATGGTAGTTCCTTTTAACTTATAGGATTCTATGAACCCCAAACAGGAACTACTATGGGGCCTTTGGGTAGAGATCGACACGAAAGGCGATGAGTATCAGATCTCCGGCCCGGAGCTGGAGGCGCGAGGGAGTCTATGGCTCTAAGGTTTTTGGGGCTTCGAGGCTTTTGGCCTTTAGGGTTTACCTTAACCCGGAATAACCCACCTTTTGAAGGACTTACATAAGGAAATCACAATAAGGAACCCTAAAAAGGTAGCTTGTTCAGGGTTAGGGTTTAGGGGAATTCAGGATTACTCGACGGGTTCTGTAGGATTTTGGGCGTTTAGGGGATTGGCTCAGGGTTCAGGATTCTATCAAGCTTTTCGGTCCTAGGAATTCGGCTTAGGACTGCGGGCTCAAGTTTAATGTAGAAGCTTGAATTAACACTAAGAGCATTCCTTGAGGGTTCCGCCCTCATGATAAATTTAGCAGTCCAAACCCTAAACCCTAAACCATAACCCCTCATAGTCGGTTTTAAGTTCTTTGGATGAGCTTTCGAGGGTTGGGGCAGGAGCAAGGGATCGGGCCAAGGTCCGTTCGCAAGGCCTGGTACGGGATGGTTTGCTCATGTGTTCATATAGAGGCCTTCGGTTATTTCGGGTGTTGCTTATTATTAGTACGGTATAATATACCCCCCAAACCTCATTCTCATTATCAAGGCCCCTTGTATGATGCTATGTTGCGGTGCCTAAATCGATGGCGCGGCTCAAGGTCTGAGGCGTGTCTGGCGACATCCTTACCGTCCTGAGTCCTAAACCCTCAACCCTAAGGCCCAACCAACGCCCAACAAGGCCGTCATCCCCGTTGGCGTACTTGGAGGTTCATGGGTAGTTACAAGTAGGGTTACAAGTCCCCTAATACGGCTTATAAGTATAGTTACCTACTTATAACTTATAACCCCCCACTTATAACTACCCATGAACCTCCAAGTAGGGGCTTCAGATATCCATCCCGGGGCGGCTTAGTTAAGGAATCGAAAGCCTCGAGGCCTCGAAGGCCGAGGCCCGTTTTCGACCTGCAAGCCCCAAACCTCCAAATAGTTTACAAAAATACTGAGAGCCATAGGGTTTAGGGTTTAGGGGTTTGGGGTTTAGGGTTATTGGCCCCCGAAGCATCCGTGCGGATTTTTCAGACACGCGAAAGTGATCCAGTTGCAAGCTTTTCTTCCGTTCGCCCATATCCCCACACCTCAACCTCGAACTCCGAAGGAACAGCCACGAGGCCTGGGGAGAGCCATCTCATCTCCGAGAAAAAAGCACAACGCTAGTATTTCGAGTCGCCTCATCCGGAAGAGCACATGGCAATCCCAACGCCAGACGATGGTCAACATCGCGCGCACTGTCCCGGGCGTGATTGGCGA